>NMUC01000096.1:0-75095 GCA_002319055.1 Knufia petricola | reverse complement strand
GCATGCTACAAAAAGCACGCCGATTATGGACCTCTTGAGATTTGGGCGTCTTGCGCCGAAATAGCGTATGAGTCGAGCGGCCCTTTGCACGGGCTTCATTTGACACAAGCCTGCAGCATCGTAAGAATATGCTTGTTCTGCAGGCCGAAATTGCATGAACTCAATGAAACCTGTTCTGCTGGTGAATACTCCATACCGTACGGCAAGAAGTCATGTAATCCGATGACAATGTTTGGTAGAGGGTGTCTTGTTCCTCGGAAGAACTGATTGCCTCTCGTTTTGGCAGCACGTGGTCTGCTGAGTATATTGAGTCTGCTGGCAGACCCAGCAGACCTAGCACAACCCGTCGGGTCATCAAGCATCGAGCCCGGGCTCTTATCAGCTCTGACCTCTTTGGCAGAAGTTGCTGACAGTCGCAGATTGGTACTGCTGGCGGAATGCCCCTGGATGGTCAGGCATTTCGGAGTAGAGCAAGCCACGCTGCTCACGTCTCGACCGTGGCTTGGTGACAGGAACGGTGACTGGGAGCGCCCCTATATCAACAGGTGGATCGAATTTGTCGTGTATCCGAGAATGCCTTGTCAGCTCATCTAACCGACTAAATCGTTCACTGCAGCCTGGGACCTGGCACACATGTGGCTTCTCTCTTGTATGTGTTCTGAAATGTCGAGTCTGATGTTCGAGGCGGTAAAGGGCTCGATCACATAGCGGGCACTTGTAAAGACGAGGTAGACCTTGTCGAGGCTCCTCGAATTGATTTGTCGGGGTAGGAGGCGTGACACTTATCGTGGCAGCCATGTTGGAGTTCGGTGCATGTTGTACCGTACTCTGAAGGTTGGAGGCGTACTGATTCTGTTTTTGAGAAAGCGGAGAGGACGAAGAATCTGGGGTAGAGGGATTGAGGAGGGAAGTAAAGTCGACGGCTGACGAAGAACGTTGAATTCAGGCGAAGGCGCGGGTTTCTTTGGGAAGTGCTAGTGCGTCGCTTATCGTGGGGGAATTCCGGACCACCCACTGGGGCCGGGTAGAAATTGAGCCCAAGTAGAGTTAGCGTGGATGACGGAAGTCAGGCCTGGGGTAACACAACCAGTCTCAGGTTGACAGGAGATTTGGGTTGAATTAAAGTGGTCGTTGACCGCGGCATGTGGTAGGGGAGAGAGTCGATTGGAGAAAAGGAAGTGGTGCAGCAGATCCGGAGAAAGAGATTGGGACGTCTGGGTGCGCTTGTGTGGGTGTGGAATAACTTCGTTATTGGCTAGCGAACTCCATAATGCTTATCAGACGTGGATGGAAGGGTGTAAAGGCTGACGGCAGCTGTACTACAAGGATGCCAACCGTATACTTACATTCAGACTCAATAGCTAGAGGGATACGGTGTGACTTGGGTCTTGATCCATGGTATACGCGGTTGAGGTCGGTCAAATTACTGACCGGCTATACTCCTATACCAGCCAAAACATCCTTCTCTTCATTCCCTGGGCCGAAATTTAGCATGTAACATCATGCCTTTGTCGGTAGCCGGTCTTCGAACTGGGGCAAAGGGGTTGTTGTGGTCAAGAAGGTCTCTTTAACGATATGTGTATTGCATTGGACAGAGCACTCTGAAGATTATTTCAGCGAGCATTTGATACCTCGAATCGTGCGGCTCTTGGATGGTTGGAATAAGGATGGCGTGGGGGCCGTTTGGCATTTCTGCGATCGCGTCGGGATGTACATCCAGGTCGGACGGTAATGATAGGTTGGTATGGCAAGGTGGTTTTGGCAGGATTTGTCGGCTGTTCTGGTCCAGGCAACCTCAGGAAGTGGTAGCGGGTATGTCTGGGAGTGGCACTTTCAATTTGGGGCGGCAACGGCGTCGAACGTTGGTGTTGCGTGTGTTCCTGTCAGAAGCTCAGCTCACTGTAGTTAAGGACTTGCTGTGATCATGTATGAGGGGTGGAACGAGTCCTTGGTAATGGATTACTTGCTTTCATGCGAATTTGTAACCCTGCAACGGTCATTCATTTTGTATGCCTCTTTAAGGTGGCAATGCGGTCGTCCCACTATGCACGCTGACCTCTGTGCCTCGGATGGGGTTGATTGGAGGCACCGGAGGGTAGATCAGCTCAAGTAAGAGGGAGGAGTTTCTCTTCCGCGGACTGCAGTTGAAAAGCACAGATAGAGTACTTCAGGCCAGGAGATTAGCAGGTACGGGGGCACGTAAACGGAGCGCACTTGGGGAAGTCATCCAAGCAACCTTGAGCCTATCCGTCCACGTAATTCTGACGTCTTCGCGGCTTTATGACCCGTGCGTGCATGTCCGTCGGCTCACGTTCTGTTAGCCTTGCCTGTCCCATGGTCAGGACTAATAAGCCTGCACTGCTTTACTGATATTTATCCAACCGAGCAAAGGGTATCATTGCCTCTTCTTGCCGACTACAGGATACACCAGGTGTCAATATCGCTACAATGCCGATCGCCTGCTCGAGTCTATGTCTATGCCTGCGAAACCAGCAGTCTGTAGCAAGACGTCTGGGGTGGGATGCAGTCGGCCCCAAAGCATGAACAACAGCAAGACTGTCCTAGGTCCCAATAATCGTAACAGCACCTACGGTAGTGCATTATTGGACGTGGCTTCCAGTCAGGACCATGGATGACTATGGGTCGAACCATGAAGTGGACACCAAGAAGAAGAAAGAGCGGCAGGGAGGTTTGTCCACTTGCGACACTCAGCTAGCACACATACCGGTGCTGTGCGGCACTGCATACTGCGCTGAAGTAAGATGGCATTCATGAGAGGGTGCAGCACCTGAGCCTACCAGAGATACTGTACGGGTTCAGTCCGTGGAAAGGGTGTGGTCAACCAAATTTGGGCACATGGCTCGCCGGGTCAGAAGCGCCTCCCCTTCTGATGAGGAATTATCGGCATCCCCAATTGGTACAAAGATCAGTATAGTACTCCATGAGCATAGATTTCTTTGATACGGGCTTGCCTGAGACCCAAAGTTACTATGACAGCCTTACATCGGCCGGCAAGGCTGAATGGGGTTCTTTGGTCGCTGGGGTGGGGTGCTCCATACGCGGTCTCGGACACAATCGTTCTACTATAGGATTTGATCCTATCAAGATTTAGCTGACTTCACTGCCTATTCAACGTTTATTCCAATCGTTCTTCCACATCAGTCCACATATTACAGACCACGACTCTTCACACTTCTGCTGACACCCACCCGGCTGCGAAGTTTTGATCTTCGTGGATATGCCACCCCCAAAAACACAAGCTGAAGTTGCCGCCGCTTCAGAAACTGATGAACAGAGCCAAGGCACACGCCCTGCACCGCTAATGGAGTTCTTAGGCAGAGTTCGCGCTAGCCATGCGTGCGATAGATGCAGAGAATTGCACGTCAAATGTTCTGGTGGCGTGCGCTGCACCAAATGCATAAAAGGTGATGCACAGTGTTTGTATAGTGATCGAAAGCGGGAGCGCGACAAGAAGTAAGCATTCACAGAAGTGCGGAACATCAGCGATGTGGTGCTTGAGGGCTAATCAAGGACCTTGCTAGGATTGTACAACAATTTGGGAGCCTCCAGGCCGACAAGCGAGGATTACTTGCTGCATTGACCGACCTAGTAGAGAGCCCGAACTTCCAATCTAACCAGCACCCGGAACTACTGGGCCTCATCTATAAGGTCCGTACCACTTTGTCCCGACTTGCCTCACCTGTGTAGTGACAGTCCACAAGTTGTCCTCCGATACCCGTTCTGAGAGCCCTAGATCTAGCATTGAAAGCCAAAGCGAAAACCCAAGCACGAGGGGCAGATCCCACGAGACGAGCAAGAACCGAAATCGAGTACATGGTATCCCTGACACGCCTCTCCACGGGGAGGCCATTACCACTTCGGACATTGGTTCACCGGACCGTCAACGAGAACTTTCAGCTGTCGTCGGTCTTGATCATGGAACCGGCATGGTCGGATACGTAGGCAAGATGTCAGGCATGTCTTGGTTACGACGAGTGCATGAATACCTTGTTGGACAAACACCCCTGTTGTCCGCTGGTATTGGTCTTACAAATATTGCCTTTCATGTCACCGATGTGACAAACCTGACTTACTTCATGGATGATAGGAACCTACTGGAGGTGGATGAGGGTTGTGTTCAGCCCCATGAGCTCCCTCCATGGCAGTTGGCGCTGGTGTTATCGGAGGCCTACTTTCATTCGTTGCAGGGAGCATTCTGTTTCGTCGACCGCAATGGCTTTTATCCGGAGCTCACAGCAGCGTACCATAGAGCCACCAGTGGGAGATATCCTTCGTGGGACAATCGCAAGTATCTTGCGATGGCCAATGTGATGTGGGCAGTCGGTGCGAACTGGCTGGAGTTGACACATCTTGATCAGAGACCTGCATCGCACCTCGGTATGTCGTCCGTTTCGGAGGGCTCCCTGACATATTATGCTCGAGCCCGTGCTCTAGGTCTCGATCATAGAATACAACTCGATCACCCGAGCCTGCCGTTGGTGCAAGGTATGGGTATTCTAGCCTTGCTTTTGATGGCGAATGGAAACATCCAACGGTCAGGCACTACTTCCTGCCTTTTGAGCTTCAGCTGACGTGTAGCAGGGCTTGGAACCTCGCTGGGCAGGCGGTCCGGCATGCTACCGCACTGGGACTGCACCTCAGGCTAACCCACGGCACGGTCTCGGAGTCTGAGCAACGAAACCGAGCCCGAGTCTGGTATTCACTGTCCCGCTTGGAAATCCTACTATCGGAAATCACAGGCCGACCGAAATGCCTACGTGGCGCGGATGCCACAGTCCTTCGTACATCCCTGGTCTTGGAAGGAGGGCAAGACGCGCGCAAGCCTCCAGTGAAGATGGATTATCCAGTCGGAGGCATTGACCCTTGTGAAGTTTTCAAAACATTCCTAGGAATGAATCAAGGCATTGCGAACGGATTTTCTGGCGGTATTACTCCGTGGGAGCGGTTCGGCCCTGTGGCCAACAGCACGGCTGAGCCTCAGTTTACCGCCGCTCTGGAACTGAGCGCGATCAGCGACAAAATTGGATCTCAATTATACCTCAGTCCGCTCGACCTGACATGGGCGGATGTTCAAAGCACAGTCCGGGAGCTGGAGTTGGAGCTGTCCAGGTGGGAGGCCGCACTATCACCTGACCTGAAGTTGGAAAATACGGGTGCAGCGAACATCGACCCACGCTCTAACCTGGAACTCGAGATGTACCATTGCAGCGTTAGGATGATCCTCTACCGACCATTTCTCTGTGAGATCGTGATCGAAGAGGAGTCTCACGGCAGCATTGACTATAACCGTCTTTGTGCTCAACGATGCGTCCATGCCGCAATTCGAGTTATCAACATGTTGCCCGACCACGCTGCTGTTGAGCAGTCCTTGCAAGTCCTTCCGTGGTGGGGACTTCTCCACTATGTGGGTCAAGCTGGTGCCATTTTGCTTCTCGAATTGTGTCTGGACGTGCAGCATATGAGAACAGAGACGGAAAATTTGATGATAGCGGTAAGAAAGGTGCTGGCATATCTCTGGGCTCTTTCTTCGGGGTCGAAGAGCGCGTACAAAGCCTGGACGATGTTTCGCTTGCTGATTGGGAAGGTTACACAAAGATATCAATTTGACATGCTTACAAATGTGCCTCTGGATGCACAGAAGCCTCAAGGTTGGTCTGACGAGGATGACTGGATACTGCGTCAGTGTCTGTTGGAGATAATGCAGTAAATCCGCCCATCAATCTTCGGTAGCCAGGTTTGGACGATACTGCTTTGAGGTTAACTTGGACATGGCTGAAGAGATGGATGATGCCGTTCGCCAACTGGTATGCAAATGCCTCTGGTTACAGGAAACTAGGTCAGGATAGCCGACGACACCGAAGCTGTAACGTGGTGGACTGACAACGTGTTGGTCTCAAAGCAGATGACTTGATTCCCGAGGAAAATCTCACTGTGTAGTTGGCATTGAAGTGATTGCCACCGAAAGAAGCCTACGATCGAGTATTCAGATTACGGAGAGCTTCTTCGCGACTGTGTATGTCTGGTGAAGAGGCGGGAAGACGAGATCTTCTGCAGGTCTCCTCGCCCCTGACAGAGGTGGCCAAGTTCATAACACCCGACACCGAGACTTGTGCAGAGTCCGACGGCAATGACCGGTGTCAAAAGCATGATTGCCTTTCTCTGTTCGGACTGCCAGGAGGAGAGAACCTGAAGAATTAGCGTCATATAAGATGTAGCTCATTGTGCTGCGAATTGTTCATCCAATGTGTAATACTCTGAGTTCCAGGGCGTGCATTTTTGCTACAATACTTAAATGGTTGTGAGAGCGAACGGTGCTTCCGTTAAGGAATAAGTACCATTGACGCAATGCGGTGGCTGCAAGTGTGCCGACTTGACAGATCGACCCTATGACCGCGCCACAAGTATCCTCGATTTGTCCGTCGTCCTCGCCTGATCCCGTGCACAAAGTAGCCTCTCACTTGCAGTGCTGAAGCTGGGTCAGCGTCCGCTGCAGGATGACTGGCCAGATCATGCTTGTCGCAGGAGGTCGACAGGCATTCAATCTTGTCTTGTGCTTGGAAGATCGAGGTCCGCAAGTGCTGGATGATTCTGTCTTTGGGATACATCGAGGAGACGATCTGCTTGACCCTCGATCAAAGCGTTCTGCCCAAAACAACTGTTAGGGCTGGTCAGGGGTACAATACAGTCCATACATGTAACACATACAAGTTTCTTGCGATCCCCCGGATATACTCCTTGAGAAATGTAAACCACTGAGGCTCTTAACCAAGAGCGTGTCTCCTGCTGCCATTCTTATGCGTGCCCACCCTTGTGCTAAAAGAAGATGGTTTGTCGAGAGGCCTCTGCACCATCTACTTCTCACCCAGAAACGGCCGTTCAAGGGGCTGGATCTGACGGTGTTGCAAACAGCATGCAGTTTAGCGGGGGCGCCCACTCCCTCAACTGGTGGCGCTCTTCCCGGTGCGGACGCATGTTCACACCAACCCCGTTCCTCACCATTGCGTAGCCGCTTGCAACAAGCGCCTACAGTGGACACGCATGAATACATATCTATAAAACGCAAAAGGAGATAGACTCCCCTCTCTTTGAGGTTGCACGTACACGATGCTGGGCAGGACGTCATGCGCATCTGGGGCCGAGCCTGAAAAGCAACCACGCCGTTCGTGGGCTTTTCCTTTGAAGCAAAGTTAATGCTGCACCACCTTCAGCATGATGCGTCGTCGACAAATATGCCGAAGTCTTTCACGAGAAGTTACTGCACCCCGAGCGTGTCCCAGGCCACCAAGATGTTCAGCTCTGCCCGAAGAACTGATTGCTGTCCAGCGGACGGAGGCCGCCAGAGATCATGATGCCCCACTCTGCCTCGAGAAGTGGTGTCGGTGCCTGACCGTGCTGCCCGTCCGATGGGGATACTGTACTCGTCCCCCAGTGAATGAGAAGAGCAGGTCACGTGGCTCTACTCTTCCACCCAGAAGTTGATGTTGTCTTCTCCCTGGCCCGATCTTGCTCCCACCAGATACCACAGCTTCCTGCTGCTTGCCGTTATCGGTTCTCCTCCGACCTGCCGAGGTTTCAGGGTGTTGTAGATGATGACTTCTTCTTACAATCGACAAAGACGACTGGAGAAGCGAACGTGACGAGCGGACACCAACAAGTAATCACAGAACATGGCCTACAGCCATGACAAGTACAGTCGCGACCAACACAGCAATGCTAGTTGACGCCTTGTATGGCTCAGAAGCAGAAGACATGCCTGGTCATCACCTGGAGCAGACTGAAGGCTTGTCGTTCGACTTGGAGGAGCAGACCATGGCAGACCGTGTCCTGTACAGCTTTTCTGAGCAAGAGACCGCCGCATGCTTGCAGCCGGCATTCCCAGCGTTGACGGCTCAGTCGTCCGTTGCCGCGAACCTGATGTTCACAAGAAACGTCGTTGGTGGTGCCTTGCCGGAAGCAAACCCACCCACGGTCTTGGATGTGCTGCCATGGGCACACTACAGCGTTGCAGCTCATTCTGTGGCTTTCGAAACGGCGCCACCGATCTCACGTCCGACACTCGAATGTATCTCCCCACGTCGGCTTTGTCTGCAAGACTTTTCAGTCGCTGCCCCTAGTCCCTCGTCAGGCGCGTCCTCTTTCGCACCGTTGTCTCTAGGTGACGCCAGCGAACCAGAGCACACACTGTTCCCGAGATACGAAGAACAACAGGATAGTCACCAGTCTCCGGAAGCCCAGGTCAGCGCTCCCAAGTCCGGCATTGAACGCGAACGGCGGTCGCCATCCAGACTTTGCTCAGGGCAACAGGAGGTGGAGCGGGAGGCCATCATCCCCTCGAACGTCTTCACGTGCGGCTTCCCACATTGTGTCGATCGACGTGGTCGATCGAAGCGGTTCAAACGCCAAGAACATAAGAAGAGGCATGAAAAGACGGTGCACGGGCAGGGAGAGGCTACGTCGAGCTTTCGCTGCTGGGTCCAGACGGGAAGGAAGAAATGTGGGCGCGTCTTCTCGCGCAGTGACAACGACAAGGCTCACCTCCTCGATACGCACGGTCGGCGATCCATCAGGAAACGCAACGCCTATGTTGCGACGCTGGACGAGACTTCGAGATACGCCGACATCGAGTGGCGTGGACAGCTCACCGCGGAAGGCTTGCCCATCGGCCATCCGAAGTTCCCCGAAATTGGTTGAGTACTCAGCTATTCCAGGGCGTCAAAAGAATGATCCAGCCAGCGCCTTCCCACGAGCATCGATCTCTGCCGTTCCCTCAGGACTCAAAAGGCGTGGTGGTGCCCTATGATATGCCGAGATGTTCGTCGAGAGTATGACCCATCCGCCAGAACGCAGTTGTTCTAAGGACATTACGACCCTCGATCCGCACTGCTTCCGCAACCCGAACACCATTCCACATCTTCCTCAACCAAACGATGGGCATAAATAAAAGTGTTCTTGAGTCATAGGTTCATCTTGCTGTCGGTGACAACACCGTAGTTGGAGGTTCGGAGAAGGTCAAAGCAGAAGGACGCATTAAAAGCTTCGTGGATGCTAGAACTCATGCAAAGAGAGTAGATCAACCAATATTGTAGACGTGACTATCATCCACCATTGTTGAAATGTTGGAAACTTTGGACATGATGCACGCTCGGCGAACAGCATCATATCGGTATCGTGTCTAGCATAAACGTCATAAATCCTCCGGCCCAGTCGAAGATGATGTCCCACACGCCTTGCCCACCATCTGTGATCTTCCCCTTTCTGCCATCCCTCCGCCGCACACGGACGTGTTCATCCGGACCGTGGCCTAACGGATACAGTCTGTGTACGTGTCGTGGCGTGGACGCGTAGCAAAGCTCCTCACCATTTCGTGTCTGCGAGGCGGCATAGCTGTCGGAGATATCGATCACGGCGTGTTCGTTCCACCCTTCACCAAGTCGAACAGTGCTTGTCCATAGGTCTTTCCCCACGGGCATGACTCGTGATAGGCGAGATGCTCTCCTGGAACCTCGACAAAGGGCGACTGCTGGCACCGTGGAGCACCAGCAGGAAAGACGTATGGCCGGTCGAACTGGCAATGATCGCTCGTGTCGAAGGCAATGTCATGTTTCGTCAAGGGATCCATGGCCTAGCAGATATCAGGAGTGAGGGCTTCAAGAGATAGCCTGTGACCATCAACCCGAAGTGTCGGAGATGAATCTTCAGCAGCGGTCCTGCGACTGGCATCGAGTAAGCACATATATTCACGATACTCCTTCAGATCGACGGCCATCTGCGCGCCGACCTGAAGGCTTTTCACCTTGGACCACCGTTGCCGCACGGTTTCGCGGCCACACGAGGCAGACTCAACGGGCGCGGGCTCAGGTCACTGGTTTGATCCACAATGCGGCACACATCGATGCGGCACACACACTAGTTGGCCTCCTGGCGCGTAGGGCACACCCATTCAGAGCCTGCTGTCCTGCGCCGACGGAGGTCAGCTTGTGGCCATCCTCGAGCTGCCATTGACAGACCGGCACTCTGAGCGGTCTCCTCACCTCGCTGATTAATGTGAAGGAAGAAGATCAAGATGACCTTCGGCAGAGGTGAAGCCGAAAGGTCATGGCACTCGGGGGTGGTGATGTCGGAGGAGTAAGGCAAGGCAAGAAGAGCATAAGCGCGGACGCGGAGACAAGTTCCTGGCTGCGTCGTTCGCTTAACCTGGTGAGACGAGGCTAGAGTGGAGCGACAGCGTTCGACCAAGAATGATGTCACGTGTACCGCGTAGCAGCCGATCAGGTCTCGATGTGACGCGCGACCGAGGCTGAGCCAGCCTGGTCAGTTCTGGTCACTGCGACCTCGAGATCCAGCGTCTCTCCCGTTCGCATCTGGTGGAGGCACACTGCACCGCAGTAGTTCACTCTTCGTCTCTCATCGCGGTCTTTCTGCCGAGCACGAACTCTGCCTGCAATGCCGCGACCTGTCGATATGCCATGGGCAATATCCCCGCGAGCTGCGCCGCACGCAGAATATCCTCCTGAGCCGCCGGCCCACACTCTCTCAGACGTCTCGTGGCCGTTGTGCAGTATGGGTGCGACTGGAGCTGTCGTTCGAAAGAGTGGGAGCAGGTACTCTATGCTTGCTATATAGACCACAGAAAGTGGCAACGGGCAGCCCGTGCACGCTTCTGTCATACCATCCCCCTTTCTCTCCACCGGG
Organism: Knufia petricola; assembly: GCA_002319055.1. Taxonomy (NCBI): domain Eukaryota; kingdom Fungi; phylum Ascomycota; class Eurotiomycetes; order Chaetothyriales; family Trichomeriaceae; genus Knufia; species Knufia petricola. The sequence continues at coordinate 64,382 of NMUC01000096.1, read as the reverse complement.
ATTGTGCCTCGCCACGCGTGATCACCACTGGCGAACCATGGCGACCCATACTGTGCCTCTGGTCACCACCGCACTCATCATCTTCGCGGTGCTGTTCGTCGTGTCTGGCGTGTTCTTGATCGTCCACCGATGTTTGGGCTACCACTACCGAGCGAAACTCCTGAACGATGTGGAGAAGGGAAGGACCAGATCCAAGACGGCGCCCGAGGTTCCTCCGCTGCAGCAGCCAAGGGGCCGCACGAGAAGTCGCCCGTAGCACCCGACCATTTCTCACACTCAAGCCCCCGGCATGAACGGGAAACACGTCACCAAACCTCTGCCACCGCGCCCACAGAAGCCCGCCCCTACAGCCAGCGCGGTCCCACGCCGAGTAGCTCCGAACCCTGTCAGACTCGGACTCGGAGTCTATTCCGACCTTCTTGTACCGTCTCCCAACCGTTCCGCGTTCGAGCAGAGCTACTTCAGTGACGAGGAAGAGGAGGACGACAACAAGAGAAAAGAGGATGAGAAGGATAGAGGAAGGGTCCAGAGCTGGTTTCCACCGAAACCCTTCCGGTCGAGAGCTTCTCGTTTGCCGTCACCGCTTCACGATGCAGAAACGCGGTGCGTGTCGTCATAAAGGCCCCAGGTCATGAAATCAGCGTTACGCCTGTCCCAGCGACTGTCCCAGCTCCGTTGGCCTCCGCCGAGAACGCACGTCGAGATGGCAAACGTGCCGATCGTGTCAACACCCCGCGATCTACGCATCGACCCACCGCCGGCACCCACCGCAAGCCGTATGCTCGGGTCCCCCTTCCAGTATCACCGGCGACGGTCTTCCGACAAGCGAGAGACCGTCATCGGACCCGGTGAGCAGCAGCGGCATCGTGTGTCTGGTGACCAGCTGAAGCCGAGTCGAGAGCTTTTTGCGCGGCAGGGCTCAGTGCAGTCGAACGCCATTTGAGCATCAGCCAGACTGAATCTTTGGGTCTCACGCTTCAGCGCCTATCAGGCCACGAAACTCAGTGCGGGTGTGTTTGCACTCCGCGCTGGTGGGTGCTACCATCGACACGGGGCGGCCCACCCTTTCATGAGTTGATCGGTCAATCAGCCACCGTCGCCAACGTCGGAAGTCTGAGGCTGTCATCGTGGATGATTCCGTATAGCTGACGGTTGACTGTGCCATCTCGATCAAGCGTTGCTACGCCAGCATGTGGTCAAAGTTGCAGACAATTGATTCACAGGTGCAGCCGAGCCGAGGCGGTAGAGCTATCCTAATCAGGTCGCCTACAGATAAGGTTCCAAGGCCGCTACTGTCCCTTCGATGTCAAGTATTCCTTATGACCAGGATTGAATATCTTGATCAGACTATCAACCGCATCATCGTAATCGCCGCTCACGTTACGTAAGGTTTTGAGCTTCGAGCGCAGCGGAATCGGGTCTTCGATGCTCAGCGACTGTCAGCACAATAGCAAGCCTCGCTGGTGGTCAAGCTGGAACGACTACATACTGTCTCAAACGAGGTCGTGGAGGACCACGTTGGCGTGGCTGTACCCCGGTTCCACAATATCCTAGTCCCCCTGTCGACGGTGACGACGCCTCAAGCGTATAAAGACCTCAGCCTACCACTGTGCTCTTGCACAGAATGCCAGATACAAATCCAAGTCCGACTCGAGAACGTGTGCCGTGCCCAGACGATATCGGCACAGAAGCGAGCATCATTGGCGACCAAGCTGGCACAACTTCAGAGACTCTCACAAGACACACTGCACAACGTAGTCCATGCTGGCAATCAGCGAATCGACCAAGTTGCGGAGCAAATGGGCCTCAAATGACTGGCTTTAGTCCCCACTATCTTTCAACACATTGGCGGCAAAACCTCGCATGAAGCCGATCTTCCTGAAGACATCAGATTTAACATGAGTTCGATTTTGAACAACCGTGGTGGTATACGCTAACCATGGAAGACGGTCGTTGACTTCTGTGCCCTATTGTCTCGAAAAGTGGTGATACCAGCCTTGCTGTCTTCGTCTGAGCCACGATCACCACCATTACCCGTGGTACTGTCGAGCGCTGCTGCCTGTTCTTTTGGCGTTTTCCAGGTCAGACGCTTGCCTACCGTCGTCCAGATATTCTACCTCGATGGATAACAAGGAGATACAACGGTCAGCATAGGAGACACCACGTGAAGGCTGCAAGTTTACGGTGCACTTCCTGCTGGAAAAAGGCCATTGTTGATTCCCACTCAACTATCAACTCTGCCCTTTCTTGGCTTTGGTCTTTTCGAACAAGGCAACATACCACAACGCACCGTCATTGCACTCTTACTGTCCTGCACCACAAATGTGGCGCCCCCAGCATTCTACAACAATTTGAGGTTTAGATTGGATCTCAATAGAAGGTCAAGGTCTAAGGACCCTAGTATTGGTAGCATTTACTCTGTGAGTAGTCTCGAACCAGCTACAGCTGCTAGGCTGGTGCACTTGTCGTCGAAAGTGTTGATTCCTTTTCCTTCGAAATCAGCTACTCAATGATGGCTCGAGGAGTGAGCGGGTTTTAGCTATGGTTGCCAGACGTCGCGCCCGACGCACTGTTTTGCGGTTACGAGAGCCTGGTGGTCGGCCGCGAGAAGACTGCTTCGCCGACTTTGGTTGGCTCGGTCTTTCCCCTTCCAGTGACTCAATGCGGGGTATCGTGGAGCGCTTCCACGATGCAGGTACAGGCGGCACCTTGATCACCAGCCCCGGCTGTCTCCGAATCTGCGTTTGCTTCGTTTCCTCCAATCCTTGCCAAATTTCGGCCTCGCTTCCCTGCTCATGATCTTCCATAAGCACATTGTCCTTGACCTCGTACGTGATCATCCCGAAATCATCAGCACCGTCGTCTCGACACGATTCTCCCGGCCCAACTTTTGTACTGCTGACTTCTTGTTCGTTGGCTATCATTGCCTCATGACCAGCTTGAGCCTCTGATGTTGCCACTTCCTGAGGCGTGGCTGATTTCTCACAGGTCTGGTGAAGGCTGTCTCTGTTAGTATCGATTTCAGCATGAGTCGTTTTGTATTCATCAACGTCGATATGAACGAATGAGAAGTTCCTCGTCACTCTGTCAGCTGGCTGCGAAGCTGTAGAGTTGATAGCATTTCGTCTTTTCCTCCGCTCGAAGCGTATCTCATGCACATCTGCGAGATGATCCAAGAGCACAGTTTTGTCCTTGTGCCAGAGTTCCGGCTCGCACTGCGGGTGTGGGCACGATTGCACATTCTCATGCAGGATGTGATCTTGAAGATGATTCTTCCAGGTTGTCAGGCTGACGAATTGCCGGAACTTCCCCTCCCCCAGGCACGCCGGACACAGTGCTGGTCGGACCACATTGTGACGGAAGATCACCATGTTACATTTCAGAGGCAAGTCTTGCAAATGCTCTCCAGCGTGCTGCTGCCATGCATCACCATCATCATACCAGACGAAGCACAAGAAACAGAACTCAGCAAAGCCACTGTGATTGCAGATGACTCTCTTTCGACATTGATAGAGGTGGGACCACCACGCGTACTCTTTGCCAGGAGTGACCTCCTCCCCACATGTATTGCAATGGGAACCTGACGGGTTGAGACCCGAGCAGTATGTGTTTGGCATTTCCTGCCGACACAGTTGGATCAAGTCATTCATGATCGCACGACCTGTCTCGTCTCGGAGACTTCCCTCACGGAAGAGGTTGGTGGCCAGCCGATCTCTCTCAGGCATCAGCTTCCGGGTCTGGCTAAAGTCGGACTCATACGGCCGACCATCGGGCGGTGGTGCGGCCGAGCTCTGCTCGCGCAAGAGAAGGTCTCGGTGGTGTCGTCGCTGGTCGTACAGCTTCTGACGATTGACCGGGTCACTGCAGAGGGACTCAACGATCTCACGCTCCTCGTCGCCGATGTCCTCTTGTACAGCGATCCGGGTCGCCTCTTTGAGCTTAGGTTGGTGATGAGGATTACGGCGCCACGAGTATCCCCTCCTGAGTGCATGTAGCTCCGCGTTGCGGGGTTCGTACTGAAAGTACGACGCCTGTCCATCGACCAGTGGGATCGACGTTTGGTACGATCGCCGGTAGGTGTTGGGGTTCGAAGCTGACAATGCCTACTAAGTCAAGATGTCACCCGCTTGTTCGGCCGAGCCGGATAGATTCTCATACTCGAGGTGTTAGCACTGACTCAGATCTTGGCCCAGCGAGGAGCGGAACCTACGCTGTTGCATGGCCCGCCCTGTTGGGAATGGTGAGTACGATGGCAATATTCTGCTTCGCTTTAGCTAAATTGAGAGGTCTCGAGCTGCAAAGGACCCGGAGTCCTGGCAGCCCGTTGAGGAGAGGAGTTCGGCCTGCAGTGCGGCCTCCATGTTTCGGAGGATGGGAAAGGGTGGGAAAGGGTGTGAAAGGTGAAGCCGTTTCGAGATCGTATTTCCAGGTCAAAACCATGCCTGCACCGTTAGCATTTTTCTACCTCATTCAGACATGGAAAGATACGCTGGAGTATGAAAACATGACAGTCGTTGTTGTAGATGTCTCACATGATGCAATACTTCACTTTCAGTTATCCCGGGCCTCCACTTGCATCTCTTTTCCCACTAGCATAGAGCGGGCCGCCTTTCACACCTCATTTGCCGATCACGCCAACGCTGGCGCCCAGATCGGGCAGAACTCCGGCTCCATTTGTCAACCACTTCCATCCAAATACGATCGGTAAGTGGCATCAAACATCGCAGATAGACATTAGACTGACACTGGATTGGCGTACCAGCCCAGTTGGTGAAATCTCAATTGTCGTTCCCTTTCGGCGCGATCGCGACTTTGTCGAGCGCCCTGTCCTCGATGAGATTTGGCAATCCGCCTCGAAACCTGCAGCCCGTGTGGGCGTGATAGGCTTAGGAGGGGTCGGGTGAGCTATTCCATCACCAACGCGTTCTACAAGAGCTAAGAGGGTGGTCTAGTAAAACCACCACTGGCGATCGAATATGCCTACCGGCGGCGAGAGGCTGACCTGCAGATGCCGAAGACATCCTCGATGTGGTGCCTACGGCAAGCGAGGATGTACTAGTATTGCTCTCCAGAAGATTCGAGAAACCATTCGCTTGCTACAAGAGTTGGATTACATGCCATTGGCCATCACCCAGGCAGCAGCGTATATCAATCAGCTCGGGTCCCGAATGACACTGTCTCGGTATGTGGAAATGCTGGCGAAGAGTGACTTGGATCGAGAACGGCTGCTCAAGAAGGACATCCGGGATACGCGACGAGGCGGGCGCGCCTCTAGCTCGATCATCATTACCTGGCACACCTCATTCGAGCATATTCGGCAGACACGGCGATCCGCGGCTCGACTGCTGGCGTCAATGTGTCTGTTTGACGGAGCGGGTATTCCCGAATCGCTTCTCCATAGACAGTGTTCCTCCGAAGATGGGAATCAGTTAGGTGGAACGGGACATGTAGACAGCATCCCCGACCAGTACGACTTTGACGAGGATGTTGTAATGTTGATGGCATACACCCACCGAACACCATCCTAACACGGACAACAAGGCCGGTACAATGACCACTGGGACAAGAATGGAAACGCGATTCACGATATGCAATACAGTTTTCATCGGGCGTTTGACAATGTACCGAACTTCAGGTCCAGCGATATAGAGAGCTGCATCGGATGCCGCCTCTCTGGTACGGTCCCCAGCATTGCTCACAAAGGCGGAAATTTGGCTTCCCATCTTGTCGTTGGATGGTAGAACTGAGTTGCGGCTCAAGATGGTGGTTGTCAATATCACCAAGCGAGAAGTGTCGCTGTTAAACACAGCAGGAGACTTTCTGTGGGAAGCTAGATACAACCGTCACTGGCTCATAGTCGCACTGGCTGACTCGCGGCTGACTCGCAGACCTCTGGACTATGAACAGCGTTGAACGGACTGTGCTCTGGACTCTGGCAAATTCTAGACGGAGGTATCACTTTTGCAGTGGAGCAGTATTTACACTGGGTAAGTTTCAGCACTATGCAGGTCGATTGATTAATGGCTAACCCCTTCCGAATCTAAGGTATCCTAGTCATACGTTGGATTTGTCCAGGCTAGAAATGCACGTGTCTGTGCGCTGCTTCTTGTGTGCCGCTGGTGAGGTTGAGATCCGTGAATGCGGCAGTCAATATCACTAAAGACTCTCGTCTATTCCCTGCCCGTTGGTAGCTTAGTGGTTGCTTACCGAAAAGTGAGCAACTCGACAGTGATGTTCGACTTGTTAGAACGACCACAGAGTTCAGCAATCTGCAAGGACGTGACGGTGGACGCTCTAAACACCAACCCGCAACATGTCATTGAGCTTGTTTTGGCCATGGTGAGACAGCAGCATGGTAGCCAAGACGAGTCTTCTGCTGAACTCTAGAGTCAATACAAGATGGACGGGTAAAGAACGATTTGTTGGCAGTAATCGTTGACAGTCGAGGTCGAAAGGTGAACCAACAGTGGCTGTCCGTTTGACCCAGAACTGTCCAATCCTGAGTCCTATCAGAAAGGCGGCGAACCAGCTCGTTGAGCTGATCTGTGACGCTTCAATTGTCTCCAGAAGTAGAAGCTGACACTCATCAACAGCAAGAAGATACCGACACCAATGATGGTACCCCAAAACATGGGCGAGCTGACTGTCGAGTGTCAGTGACGTCCGGCAGAGAGACCACAAGACTCACCATGACAGAATGATGAGTTGAACTTCCAGAGAGCGATTTCGGTGCCCTCCCACTGGTGGAGCTACTGCTGGACGATTTTCCTTTTGGTGCCATTGTCGAAGAGCGGCAGACTTTGTGGCGTTTGCAGTAGGAAAACCATCTCCTCAAATGCCACGTTTAGAGGGAAATGCGACAGCTCTTATACCCCAGGTTTGGCTCGTGCCTTGCAGGATGGCTTAGGCTATCGACCAGTGGTCGACACGCTTTGCCGGATGTGAATATGCAGCGTGGCTGTCAAGGTACAATCTGGCAATGGGCCAGTCTTGTGGATGACATCGTAGTGCATCACCATATTGCAGCACTGCCCCTTCTTCCCAACTTGTGCAAGGGTCGACGTGCGTCTATCTCACTGCTTCCGCGCTCCTACGAAGCAGCTGGGAAGGATGAAATTCGATACTGCGACTTTAGAGAGAACGACGATCACCAGGTCATGCTTTTACTGTTCCTTCTTCACTGCGCAGCCATGTCCTCCAAAGTTATGGGATGCGTAGTTTCTACTTGACAAGGATCGAAGACCTCATGGGGTGAATTCATATGGCACTGTCTCCATTTCATTCACTAAGGGTCAGTTGAGTGGATGTTCTACTTGCAGAAACAAGTTGGACCTTCGGTCAGGCCGAGTCTTCGTCCATGCGTGGCTGTGGACGCTTCTGATGCACTGTCGGCGTCTCGTGCTGGGTGCGAGGCAGAATCTTCTCTATTCGACCCGCCATGGAGACAGCGGCCTTTCGCCATTTGCTACCCAAAGCACGATTGAACGTCTTAGTGTGTGTCCTGCACTCAGACATGACGCAGCAGCTTGCTATGATTAGCATTTGGTGGACCGCTCAGTCGCACCAATCGTCCATCTGACGCCTTAATGCGAGGGGCCATACCCGACAAGACTCCATTGTCGCCAACTCTCGTCACGAGACAGCCTGAAATCTCGACTCCATACCCGAGCTGACAGTCATATAAGAACGGATATCGTCTGTGGTCAATCGTGGTATTCCCATTTCCACAGTGCGCGAAGATGGCTCGAACCAAGCAAACAGTATGTCTGATGTCTGCGTCTTGGTACAAGTGCTGACTGCGAATGCCGGCCCGTAAGAGCACTGGGGGAAAGCAGCCTCGCTTCCCGCTTCACAAGAAGTCTCTTCGGCCTTCTGAGAAGCGTGTGGGCAAGAGTATTCCTGGTGAGGCTCGATCGAAACTTTTGATTGTCGAGGGATATATAGAGTTTCTGACCTGAATCTGATGCAGTCAAACGACGAAGAAGATACAAGCCAGGAACAGTGGCGCTTCGCGAGATTCGACGCTACCAGGTATGTTTACGGTCTGGTTCTCACGAGCGGACAGCGGCTGACGCGATTCGTGGATGCAGAGATCGACCGAGGTCCTCATCCGCAAGCTGCCTTTCCAGCGACTGGTGCGTGAGATAGCCCAAGACTACAAGGCAGAGCTTTGCTTCCAGTCGTCGGCCGTTGGAGCTCTGCAGGAGGCCACCGAAGCATACCTATGTGGCTTGTTCGAGGACACGCAACTCTGCGCCATACACGCCAAGAGGATCACCACTCAGTCCAAAGACATGCAACTCGCTCGTCGCCTTCGTGGCGAGCGGTCTTAGAGCCCTTCGTTGCACACTTTGCGAGAAGCCAGGAGTACAACTGTCGACTGTTAGATGGGCCGTGCTAGACGTCGAAGAAGCTGGTCAGGAGCGTGACACTCATGTCACCAGCTGGGGAAGCAGAGATCAGGATGTTCTTGCCAATGCCTCGGACTTGACGGAAGTCCGAAACGTGTCAGAGCACGGCTGTGCCAACTTCGGTTTTCATGGTATCAATTCATCCACCCTAATTATTCTTCATCGCACGTGACACTGGTTCTAAGATTCAGGCGAACGATATCTGTTGATGCCATGGTTCACCGGAGCTTACCAGCTTTCGTACGCATCGACGATGCGTCAGCATATACCAGCCTTTATAACGTCGCAGATGAGCCCTCAATTAGCTGAATCAGACCCTATCGAACAAGTTCTGCCATGTCTCTTATCTTGGCGATCTCCTGCTTTTCAGGGTGGATCACCTGCTTCGGAAGTGGAAGAAGGGCACGTATCCGATAACAATACGCACATTCGCGGACGTGCCAGTTGACCGACATCCGACAACTCAGCGTCTCATCGTGGCATGCCTGACAGAGCAAGACATCATACGCAGTCAAGTCCACCACCCCGGCAGCATGATGGTCACAAGACTTCAAATTTTCATCGACTCTTTCCACAAGCAATGTCTGTGCCGTAGCAAGCTCGGTTGTGATCCGTGAAAGCTGGGTTTGGGCGGTCTCTGGCGGGCGAGATCCTTCCACACCTCCCTCGTTCAGCGCTTGCAGAAGCTCAGCGTTTCGCTATCTTTCTGACTCGATAGTGTCGTGCATGTTCTGGAATCTCCTTCGATGCTTCTTAATGGTTGCCTGCGATGTCTTCCATCGCTCTTGTAGCATCATGGGGAGGTCATCCGTGATCTCGTCGCTGTGGACCGCTGCCGCCATGAGTGACGGCGCTTCCTCCTGGTATAGCTGTAGCACTCTGTTTTTGGTACGCATCGTGTTTTCTCGAGGGTCCTGGATTTCATCCTCATGCTCTTTCAGCTGGCCACGAAGATTGCTCGTATCTTCTTTCACGGCGGTATGCTACGCGTTGAGCTCGTCAAACTTGCTTGGCTAACCTTGAAGTTCTGCCTCCAAAGAAACCTTGTCTTGACGCTGTTGATCACCCTCGTTCTCTAGCAGGTGCAGTCTCTTGGCATGTTGAGCTTTGATCCAGCCCAGCTTCGCCCCAGCATTTTCCCCGCACATCTTCCAGCTTCCATTCTTCTTCTGCAGTGTCTGGCTCAATGCGCAAGGGGAGGCCGAAAAGGACGAAAAATACAGAATGAGGAAGGTCGAGTCCTAGTGTCAGAGGCAGAAGTAAAGAAGGAGTAAAATGGTCTTCCTGACGGCTATGAGGATGACTCATATGCTCGCGAGAGGGGCAGTCACCATCATTGGCTCACGCCAGAGTTGGCTCGCACGCCCACCTGTCCATCGTAGCCAATGAGGCAAATTTAATCTCGAGCAAACGAAATCGGCGTATAACATCTCGTGGTGTTGCATGATCTCCCTCGCACAATTCAATGATAACATCCGTGCTAACGACCTCCTGAGCCTGCCACGACCGACAATTTCCATCTTCAGAAAGGCTGATCAGGTCCCAAGTCCTTACTCGAATTCGATGTATGTAGAACGTATGCCTGCTGTCTGCGCACTCTTCACAATACTCTTAGGTTCGAGTGGACGGATGGTCTGTGATATTGCGAGGGTGTCCATGGTCTCGCAGCTAGCGGAATGTTGGATCAGGGCAGCGAGGCTAGCTTTGGCCCTGCTTGCAGGTTTGCAATGTTTGTTACCAGGCTGAGGCAATAACGACTGTGTTTGCGGACCATCAGAGTTTTACAGTAAGTTACTGTATTCAATCGCTGCGAGACGACTATCATCTCGTTCACATGTCCCCACTGTTCCACGAACGGTCACAATGAATGCATTCCAGTCTAACAGCGAGAATTTGTTGTTCCATCTTGACACGGGTGTGTACTTGGGTATCATACATACATACTTGTGGTACATAGAGAACGGCGGCTTGAGGCGACAAGAATGGTCCGAGCTCGCGAGCAAGCTTCGGAGGTCACGGCTCATTGTCGTTCAAGCACGATGCTGTGGTTCACATGCCTCTGGCAGAGAGGCATTACAGCACCTCTCGTCAGCCATTCCGCTGTTTACCGTTGTCATCGAATAGCGAGGTCTCTAGATCCTGCCCAAAGCAAATCCAGCCGCCAAAAGCCGGGTGCTCCGAGTTCAGCCACCAGTTTCCATCCGCTTCTCAACTACAAGGTGCGCACCAGAGAATAGTGGTTACTCGTGAATGCTGTTTCATCCTTTTTGGCATTTTTCAGGGTCAAATGCACACCCACCTCTATCCAACTTTTCTACCTCGCGACCATTGGCACATGAACGAATTACAGAGGTGATCTGAGACGTAGACAAGCCAAGGGATGAAAATGTCACGTGGGCTAGGATGTCCTTTAGTGCAATTGTGTAGGGCCAAAGGAGGGGCTTGTGTCTTGCAAACTCGGCCAACGTAGCAGGTCAATAAGGCGCTGAGATGCACGAAGATGGTCATCATCATGCTCCGCTCCGTCAACATCTGGAAGGAAAAGATCATGAGAACGACTCGATCCTTCCATGCGCAACAGGAACGCAATATCAGAGCTCGTGGTGACAGAGCACGTGCGTTGGCACCCCATTTGGAGCTGATCGTAGCTGCGACGCTTCCAACCCTACTCCTCTCCAAAGGAAGACAAGCATAACACGGCTGGTCCATTATTGGTAAGCTTGGTTGATCCCCACTGGCCAGGTACTGGTAGTGTCACGCACGAGACTCTGGCCTTACAATGCGCCTAGCGGTCTCGAGGTGTCTTCCCTGGGCTCAGACAACATGCTGCGGAGTTGATGGGCTTTATCGCCCATCAGCATTGCCGCTTTTCATGTTGAGACACAATAGCGTATCTAACGTGGAACTCTAAACGAACTCTTTTATGTTTGCCAGATGATGACATATCCATTGCTCGTCTGCATAATATGTTGTCGCTAAGCTGTTCAAGCCCTCTCATGCACGCTTGAGGATGTAGAGCAGGGTGCAGCTTAGCAGAACGCGATTGCTGTGATCCACCTTTATTCCGTTAGGAGGTTCAACCCACGAGCTTACAAACAGGCCCGAAGTGACGGAAAACATTATTGCAAAGGTATTTCCATTATTTTTGCTGCAGCAGTGCTCGAAAATTCACAGAAGCTATCTTGTATTCACCTTGAGGCAGACACACACTCTGCGTTCCTGTGAACCTTGACGAGATTCTCCGAGACGGGGAGAAGGGGACACGCACGGTCACAGTACAAGCACCGTGGGATGGCCCATCTGGAGACCAAGCTCTTGCTCGCCTGTCCATAGCATTTCTCACACAGGAAGCGTTGACAACCCGTGACAGCTACCGCTCGATGGTCATTGTGGCCACAAGATGCTCGTGGCAATTCCGCAGACTTTTGATCGAATGCCTGGCTGATGTCATGAAATCGCTGCTTCTCCTCGTCGATGTCTCGGCGCATAGCCAACAACTTTTTGCGATGTATCTGCTTTGTCCTTGCTTGAGAGCTCACGATATGTGTCCATTGCTGTTGCAGCCGTTCGAGCAGGTCTTCAAGTGGTTCGCAATTATGTACCGCCGCTTCCATCGTAGAAAGCGGTCGTGCCTTGTTGACCTGCAGAATGGTGTGACGAACTCGAACTTCGGTAGTCTTCATGCGTTCAACTTCTTCCTCACGTAATTGTAGCTGTGCTTGGTATTGGTCGTTATCATCTCGCAGTTGAATGTTGTCTGCTTCGAGCCTCTTGACCTTGCTTTCCACTATGGCCAGCTCTGCTTTCACTCGCGTATGTTCTTGGCAGCGATGTTCAAGTGTCCCTTGGAGAGCTCGTATTTCTTTGACGTGGCGAGCTTGCAGCCAGCCCGTTTGCGCCTTGGCATCTTCGAGAATCAAATCGCCCAAGCTACGGACGATCGTTCCGAAGCAGAGAAGGCTCAGTTAGGAAGACGTTGGTCAACATCACCAATGTATCTTGAGGAAAATCGCCACGGCCGAGATATCGATAGAGGTCTTGACCCCAAAGCAGAGGAACTGGGCCGCGAATATGCGTCGCTCCTGCAGTCCAGCGGCATCGACCCTGTATTAGCTCGCTATTTTGCCGTCATCCATTTACGGGACCCGTTGTATCTAGAGGCCCGAGACGGCAACCCCGACGCAGTCACTCCCGAAAATGTCCACCTGAGTCTTCTTGCCTCGTTTTATAGTCACGTCCGTCTCAAAGTTCCGGAGCCAAAATCGCCGCATCATGGCTGGAGGGTGGAATTTCGTCCGATGGAATTACAGCCAACGGAGTTTGCAAATGCGGCTATCTTGGTATTCCTCAACTTGCTCAAACAAGCACTCGCTTGGTTAGGCCCGGAAGTGCAACTTTGGATGCCGTTGGAGTTGGTCGAAGAGAACATACAACGCGCACACGCTCGCGATGCTGTCATCGAGCAGATGTTCTGGTTCCCTAAGAATCCGCTCCAGGGCGCCAATGGAGAGGCGCCCACACCACGACATGATTCGACGAGCAGATCAGCGGTCGAGATGACGATTAGTGAAATCGTCAATGGCAATGCCGGGACGTTTCCGGGTCTGCTCCCCCTAGTAAGACGATACCTTGACACAAGATGTCAGTGTGAGCCAGCAGAGCGTGATAGGGTGGAAAGTTACTTGGACTTCGTCCGACAACGAGCAACTGGTGAGGAACCGACCCCTGCAGCTTGGATGCGACGATTTGTGCAGAAGCATCCAAGTTACAAAAAGGATTCTGTAGTTGGACCTTACATATGCTATGATATGCTACGCGAGATGGCTCACGCGACCGGATGATTGAATCAAATATCTTGCTTCTTATGAACCTTCGGATACATCGGAAAGATGGAATGGGGTGGAAACGATAACTCTTTGCTGTGGATTCTATTCGCCAGCCGAGGACGAATCTGCATCATCTATCTGCTAAAGCCTACTATGATACACAGGTCTCTGATGCCGCTCTTCAATGACATGATGACAATACAACACCAGATACGGAGCAGACTATCTCCTCTTACAAATGCCAAACTCGACGGACGAGGCGCACTTCGCCAGAGTTTCCGAAGGATCCTACATCGAAGGAGTATACGAATGTTGATAATGCAAAAGAAAGAGAGCAGTGTGATCACAAAATGTTGCGAGAAGTCCTTCGAAGCCAATATCTCATTATCAACTTCTGCTGCGCCAAGGTGTGGGAATGGCTCTGGACTTCCTTTCCATGTCGACACGATGCTCTATGCAGCTTGTCGAATGCCACTAATTCTCTGCCAGTAGAAGGGTTGATGTACTAGTCTTACCTTTACGCTCATGCTTTTGACAGTGCTATCATTTCCTCCTCATCCTCGTCTTTCTTGCCTCGATGCTCTTATGCTGATCTAAATGCCGAACGAAGCATGCCGAATCTGACATGTTGAATCCGACCTGCTGGAGCTTCGAAGCATTTAGTCCGGCGCTAAGGTGGAATTGCCGCCACCAACCCGCTTCAAATTTCTGGACAGCCGTCCAGCCCCTACGGTATTGATTGTCGATAGGAATATTTCTTGAAGATGCGGCTGGCAGGAGATATAAGCCCTGGAGCACGACTGCTTTCCCTTTCACCATATCTCGATCATCCTTCTTTCAGATGCGATAAGCGTTCTTAGCTTGGCTACACTTCACATTCAGGAGATGCTCGACATTCGTCTCTTCCACAGATGGCTTCTATGCTTTGAACGACATTATCAAAATCAGACGCCCAAGGGACCAGATCAAGAGGTACTATTGATGGGGACGTTGCAAACTCAATACTGATGGTATCAGGAAACCAACCTGTAGAGTTTGCGCTACATTGGTCAGCACTCTCATGCCAGCTAAATTGGATTGTGAGATGAACTTTGCGAACCTCGTCGATGATGAAAGAGTCCAGATAGCAGCTTTTGGGGCGGATAGCTGCGACCGGTCATGGCCTGAGAAGGACTCGCGAGTTGCCCTGATGGCACTGATGTGCTTAGTCTGACGTCATTTGTTGCCCAAAACCCTCGGTGATTACCTACAAAGACTAAGAATCCGGTCAATCTTGACTGATATATGGCTTATGTGTTGCCATGAGACTGCGGTCATACAGTACTTGAGGGGGTAAAGGTCTTGGATCTACTCACTGTAAGTGGGGTTGAGTGTCTTAGCAGAAATCTTAAGTACCTCGTAAGGATGGGTATCCTTGCGAAACAACATCTTATGGCTCCCTTTCACCTTTAAGCTACGCTGTGTGCGGAATAGTGCATTACTTCCGGCCCTGACGCAGGCTTTGCTCATGGCGATTGTGCCAGAGTGACCTACTCAAAGATACGTTTTCACGATGAAGATGAAGGTCTACACAGTCTTCCTTTCAGTCGTCTGCCTTGTCTTCGCATACGCGACAGGAAAGCAGACCGAAACTGCCGAGACTACGAAGCAGGATACTGAGAACGGTATCCGCCTGCTTGCATGTACCGCCTGCACGACTGATACCGGCTCAGTCCGGTGTCTCGAAGTTCTGCGGAGATTGATCACGCGAGTTTCATGCGCCGTCGACGTCGATCTCGACCAACTCCACGGCGACACAAAACCATGGTGTACCACCGATTTCGCGCCTAAGGGCCAGCGCACAAACATCCTCAATCTCAAAGAACCCCTATCTTGGGGTCGAATGAGCGCAGATGAGGTCTCGAGTCCCTCCGAATTATCATGGATGCCACCAGTATCTAGCGGCGAACAGCAATTTTCATTCTCACCAGACGAAACAATGACCAGACCATCACTTATTGATATGGGATACTCAAATCCGCCAGCAGACCAATCGCAGACATATTTCCAGGATCCGGAAGAAATGATGGAAGTGTCCTACGTTGGACAGTTCACATGGCAAGACGAGCAGGACTTCGTGGGTCCAAGCCAGGGAAGTGCGTCTGGTTCACAGCACAAATCGGGCACGTCCAGTCAACCGGGGAAGAGGCTGACAACAGAGGATATTACAGGATTCATGCAGCATACAATTCTGTGGATGAGAAGTTCAGAAGACCGAATCCGTAGACTAGGATTACAATAATATACAATATTGCTTGATCAACTTGCAGAAGCGCACCAGAGTGATCGTCTAAGCTTAGGATTTTGTCCATGGGACACGTCACCATGTGCTTTCAGGCCTAGGCTGGACGACAAAAGTCTGTGCAGTTAAGAAGTGTCACGAATGTTCTCTTCAGGAAGAAACTCTTCCACACAAACTGTTTGAGGGCAGGTATGCCTCATCTTGAGTCCTTGACCATATTGACATTTTGACGTGCTGAGCACCAAATAAATTCTGCTAGGCTCTGCTAGCCCGCTTGCGCAACGAGATTAATTTGGCTTTCAATGCCGTCAACCAGCAAGACACAAAGGCTATACGGATCATCAGTATAGTAATCCTTCTGTTCCTGCCAGCGACTTTTGTCAGCACCCTGTTCTCGATGTCCTTCTTTGATTACGAAGGGGGAAGCGGACGGTGGAAGATGAGTGGGTGGGCATGGGCCTATTACGTCATTGCTGGTACCTTGAGGGCCTTCACATTCACTGCTTGGCTTCGAGGCGCAAGAATCTGGAAACGACTTTTCGGGAAGAAGAACAAGTCGCCACCAGTGACAATACCTGGACATCGTGTCTCGGAATAAGCCGTGCGCCATGCGGAAGGCTGACCTGTTGCTGCTTGTTCAGCGTCGAGCTGAGCAGCACGTTCGGCCAACATGTGTTCCGCGGCAGACTTTCCGATATTCGTATTCCTTGTTCGTGCATTAGCAACGCCATGAGATATACCATTCTCTACGTAATATATGCAAATATTCACTCGAAGCTTCTTGCCCTTTTCAAACAGATCGCTCCGTGCTATGAGCAGCTTCTCGACCACTGACCAAACGATGTTTGTCTCATCGAATTGCTTGTTGAGATCACGCTCTTTTCTATCTGTGACCGATACTACCACATCGGCATTGTTCGCCCGAACCGATCGTGGAGGGATGGTATTCTTCTTCGGAAGCTCTTCGACACGGGTTTGTGGGAGCAGTCGCCAGTATGATGCAGGATCGAGCACTATGTCCGGTTCAGTCTCCTTGAAAATCACTTTCTTGTTTACCATCACTTTGCACTCGATGCCGTAGTGAATGTAAGTTGGTGAGCACAACAGCCGAGCAAGTATGGGTTGACGCCGTCAAGGCGATGGAGATGATGGATATTTTCGGCCTACGCAAGGATCAGGACTATTCTGGCCTTGTTCTCCCACCCGGAACAGATCATCTTGCGGCTTCTGGGCGACGTGACAATATCAACACCTCTTTCTTTCTCGGTACCATACCACATAGCTTGACATCAAGCCTCCATCAGTGACGCCCGTCACGGTCGGGCCTTGCCATGGCGTTGCGCGATAAGCAGATCACACTGTTGTAGCAGTGCCACGAGTCCGTTTCTCATGCCCTGGAGACCGACGTCCGTCAGCTCTTGCTTGCTTTCGTACCACGCCAGCATCTTCGATCGACCGTGCTCTTGCATGTTCCGGTGCTGGAGCGTGCTCTTCAGCTGCTGCACCTGCCGTTCCTTGTTCACCAGCTCGTCCGCCAACGACGCAGACTGGTCTCGTGCCGACGGTCGTTCCCATCCGTGGTGACGAGTGTGCTGGAGCAAGCCCTCAAGGAGCTCGACATTGTCAGCGGGCGTGCATCACAGAACGAAAGCGGCTGAAGGGCCATGAACGACTGACCTGGAGCCATGCATCCTCAATATACACCGGGGTATCGGCGTCGCCTCGACCAACGGCCCAGAACGAGCGGCCCACGTCGCAGATCAATTCTTGACACGCCGCTGTGGTGTGCTTGTGCAGAGGCCGGTGGAAGAGATGACCCTTCTCGGCCGGATACTTCCACTCGTAGGGGTCTTCCGGCAAGGGCACCAGTCGAACGTCGTCGGCCTCCACGACAAGGCCAGTATGACGTTCTGTATCGAGTCAGCACACGCAGGGC
The DNA here is from genome assembly GCA_002319055.1 of Knufia petricola. NCBI lineage: Eukaryota > Fungi > Ascomycota > Eurotiomycetes > Chaetothyriales > Trichomeriaceae > Knufia > Knufia petricola. The sequence goes on along the minus strand of NMUC01000096.1, from coordinate 46,928 downwards.
GGATGGTGGACGGTGGACATGCTGATGTGGGCTGACAACATCTGGCGGCAACAGTGACGCCAGCGTGCATCTTGGATGGTGCCCACCCGTCTTACGGTAGGTCGGTCGTCCGTCGAAGTATCGGATCCTGTCTCGGACTCGATCTCGGTCGCGCAGTCGGACCCGCTCTCCAACTTGGTCTGTTGCGGTTCCGGCATGCTTTCGATGTTTCACAAGCACTGAGCATGCAGCTTAGATGAGTGTTGGTCCGCTCGTGATCTGTCAAGTACGACAACGGAGCACTGATGGGGATGAAGGCAGTGAAAGAGAGGCTGACAGCCGTGCCTATATAGCTTCGAGTGTGATGCGCCCACCCCAGCGTCATGGCTTGTTCACGATCTCTTGCCGCGTTCTGGCCAACCAACGCGTAGGCTGCCCCGTATTTCTGAGGTACGGGCAAACGGGATCACCTCGTAGCCTACCTAGTTTCGTGTCAAGGGGCAGGCTCACCGATCAGGGGTCAACCTCTTATTTGAGAGCATGCCATAGAGTAGCAATACTGAAGATATGCGCAGGTTCAGCGGGGTGGTAGGAGTCTATGGCCAGGAAACGTGTTCATGCTTCTACAAGCTGACATCAGCGTGCGTGTCGTTGATATCGGTCATGTTGGCTGTCAAGAGGTCTGGCGAAGTCACTGCGATGCCAGTCGTTATGACTTCGAACCAGCCACTCGAGGTGACCACAGCTCGCACGTCGTCCACCTGTGCACAATTCGTGTGCTTTCCGCCACAAGCAGAGTTGATGCAGCACCACCTTCAGCATGATGCTTCGTCCACAAATGCGCCGAGGTCTTCCACGAGAAGTTATTGATGCACACCAGGAGCCTGCCCACTGATTGCTGTCCAGCAGAAGGATGCCACCTGAGCTCATGATGCTCCGCTCTGCCTCAAGAAGTGGTTGAAGTGCCTGACCGTGATGCCCATCCTCGGACTAACTTGTTCCTGTGTTAAATTAGGACTCATGATGGGAAGGAGCAAGCCAGACTTTTCGAACCACGAAGACGAAAGTACGGCGGATGAAGACTCCGATGGACGCCCCACCAACTTTCTTCCGCACCAGCATCGCGGCTGGAGCTGCCTTGACATGGCCAGCAATGTAGGCGACAAGGTCTTATGGACTGCTGTGATTGCCAGTAGCATAGCAGCGTACTAGCTGGTACCAGCGTTTCTCTACCATGTGAAAGAACTCGCTGCCGCCTCGGCGCCTAAGCCGAAGCCGACCAAACCTCAATTGATCAACGATGCTGAAGCTGCAATCAGACCCTCGACTATAGCAGAGCTTGCATATGGGCCGAGCTATAACATCGCTTCTTCAGCCATTAGACTCGCCGCGAGACGCTTCGTCAAAGACCCCGAAGCGAAAAGAGGGCTTCTGCGAGACTTATCGAGCAAAGAATGGCGTTGCCGAGAACGAGCTGTCAACGCGCTGCAGTTCCTCGTCCAGACGCTAGCGCTGAAAGAGAGTCGCATGAGGCAACAATTTTTGGACCATGCTACATTCTCAGCTTTGGTGACAGCATTAGTCAACCTCTTGCCTGAGCACGAAAGAAAGGCAGATGCTCAATCTGCACCTCCCTCGCCTGTTCGCCCTCACCATCGACCCGCCCACGAGCGCATCATGCTTGAGTCCATCCTGTGACTACTTGAAGAGAATAGAAATCTTGACTACAGCCATGACTACTACACCGTGAACGCACAGCCCGCCATTGATGCCGGCATCATCACAAGATGGCTCAAGCACTATCCATTCCTTTGTGTTCTGCCAGAGAACCAGAAGTACAACTTCAAGAAGAGAGACCTCGTCCGACTGCTGGAGCCAAACGTTTGGGGAGAAGACGACGTTCTGATGAAAAGACTGGTGCACATGCTGAGCAGAATGCCGCAGGGCGCAAGGCAACTCGCAGATGCTGGATTCAGGACCTCATCCATCCACGAACGCTCAAATATTGGCTCGCGTGAGTGGGCTGTCCGCAGCCATCCGACATTCTTCTCTGCCGACGGACGCCCTAACTATGTGACAGTTGGTTACAAGGATGAAGAAGAGGACGAGAACGACGGTGACGGTGAAGGTGAAGAACGAGGAGAGTTAATTGATGATGATGAGCTTATGACTCGTCTGCAAGATCCACAGTCCCCTGATGGAAATGTGAGGAGTGCAGGCGAATTATCCCGTCAGCGTCGACATCGGCAAGCAATTGTCATTGCGGAACCAGGATCACCACTGCGACCTGAGAACATACTACAGCGTCAGCCGACACAAACAGAGCTCAATTGGGAGCAGGAAGTCCAAGGCCGTCAAGATGACCTCCTAAGGAACAACAACAGGAGAAGTGCAAGCGCTGAAGAAAGTGCTGCTGACCAAATTGCTCGGGAAAGGATCGATGGGCTCGAAGGAGCCACGTGGACACCCTTTCAGCCACCAGCTTTGGATGAGCTTGAGGTACCAGTAAGCTACAGGCCGTAGAATGAGCGAAATGAGCATGGTCAACAGGATGGATCTGCTCGCTAAGTCCAACCTCCGGCCCTCATGTCGCAGATTCTCGCTTCAGCGCAGGCCTCTTCCCACTGCCTGTCCGAGGCATGGACCTCCTTGCCCGCCCATATCACAAAGGCCAGAAATCGAGTCCAGTCCGCGTCGTGCTTGGACCACGTGATGAGGCCTCGACACGTCCCAATTTCGTCGCTCGTCAAGTAGGCGCGTCTCACCCAGCTCAACGGCGGCCACAACAGCACCTCCTGTGGTTTCTTGCGAATCTTCAGAGTCTTCCGAGGGGCCACAGCGGCCGTGTGACCAGAGACTTCTGGCTCTCGAGAACGTTTACCCATCTGCTGCGGCCAGATGACACACGAATATGTGGCTGGAGCGTGGGGCAGGAGAGGGCTTGAGTTTGATAGATATGTATACATGCGTGCCGACTATAGGCGCTGGTTGCCAGCGACCACGCAACGGTGAGGGACGGGGTTGGTGTGAACATGGGTCCGCACCGGGAAGAGCGCCACCAGTTGAGGGAGTCGGCGCCCCCGCTGGAATGCGGGCTGTTTGCAACACCGTCAGATCCAGCCCCTTGAACGGCTGTTTCTGGGTGAGAGTGAGAAGTAGATGGTGCAGAGGCCTCTCGACAAACCATCTCCTTTTAGCATGAAGGTTGGGCACGCATGAGAATGGCAGCAGGAGACAGGCTTTTGGGTTGAGAGCCTCAATTGTCTACACTTCTCAAGGAGTATATCAGGAGGATCGCAAGAAACTTGTGTGGGTTACATGCATGGACTGAAAACCTGACCAGCCTGACAATTGTTTTTGGCAGAATTCTTTGATCGACGGTCAAGCAGATCGTCTCCTCGATGTATCCCAAAGACAAAATCACCCAGCACTTGCGGACCTCGATCTTCCAAGCACACGATGATATCGAACGCATGTCGACCTCATGCAACAAACATGATCTGGCCAGTCATCCTGCAGCGGACGCGTGTCCTTGCCAGGCCAAACTGTACTGGCAGCTGGATGGTCTAGACGAATCCATCTACCGTGAAACCGTTCGATGCTGACCAAGGCTTTATAGCCCGGAGGGTAGGAAGACGCCGATACAAATGCTGCTGTTGTTGAGGCTCGCAACCACCTCGTCTAGCAGAGCCGCCAGACCAAAGCACTCATGACAACGCATGCAGGAGAGCTCGGCTCAACCACGCAAGGCACACACGACTCAGGTCCCACCATGGTGCTCCAGGGTAGACTGATCCTGCCGTTCTCGACCAGCGCTACATATCCACCACTCACAGGGCTCTTCACTAGTGGGCATTTTGGTAGCACCCTGCGTAGCTGGGGCAGATTGGCAGCAGCTCATTACTGGAAGAGGTCGACGACCCACCTACACAGCTCAAAGAAAGCGCCAAAAGTACTTTCTTCAGTCTGCAACCATTCCGCCTCATGCAGCGTGACCATGTGTCGCGTCCCCTCGTCACTACCAACGCTGAGATCCTGGCCAATCAGGCTTGTATGACATGTTGTGCACCTTTTACGACCAAATGATGCCACTGCTGTTTGTCGACTGAAGATGTCTGAGCTCGGCTGTCGCTTTCGGTAGGTTGAATTGGATACCGTCGTAGCACACCAAGCATACTCCGTCTTTGTGTATCCCATGTCCTGCTGTTGCAGCCCCTGATCCACGCACTGTACCGGTCCAAGGCAGACTTTCGGTCGTCACGGTCTCTGTCTAGAGTATTTCATATCCTGCTGACCTTCTTATGACTGTCTATGCTCCAGTCTTCGGCCCCTGCGCTGTACCGGTTCAAGGCCGACTCTAGAATGCCGCTTGTAACTGCTGAGCCGTGAGACATATTTGCCATTGGTATTTTCACCATCCATGAGAATGTTATCTCATCCTAACCCCTTATCTCATCGCCGAAGCATGCACAATGCCCTTTTCGTGGCAAAAGGGTCCATCACCTTATTCATATTATCTACGTGTCGTCGAATATCTTTGAAATATCGCCAGTCTGCGCTACTGTACCAGCCTTGCTATCTTCTTCCGAACCACATGCTACTTGATCCGGCACAGGCTCTCCACCAGCGCTCAGCCTAGCTTCGTCCGCGTTCCAGGCGTCATAATTTTGCGTGCCAGGATGCTCAATGGCTACTAGCAACCTAGGGCTCCTGGGTTGACAGTGGCGTGTGGACGTCTGCCACGGACTAGCGGGCGATTTGTACGTGTCCTCATGTTCTTCTCCCGCCTACACCTGCGCCAAATTCGGCACATTGCAGTCTGAAGCGCACCTCGCGACCAACCAACGCTAGCTGGCTGCAGCCGCTGTGCAGCTGCTCAAAACGAGGAATGCTTGCTTATTTCACAACCGGTAATGCGTACTTTTCCTCGTAGCTCAAGTGGGCGTTCATAGCTTCAAAAGAAAAAAGAAAAAAGGTAGTCATCGGCGTCAGTGAAAGCCTTTGACGCAATCTAAGTTTTCTTTGTTGGGAACGTTGGCAATATACGCTTCTCCCGAACACATATCTGTTCTCCTTGATGGATGATAATGAAGAAGCCCTAGCGAGGCCTAGGAAGACAAATGTCGAAACAGTACAGGTGAGTTAGTGTTGATCCGCTAGCATTCTCTTCTCACGGCGTCGCAGCGCGGAGTGGTTCACACAGCTCGTCGACATCCAACTTGCAAGCTCCGGCAATTTGACACAACAACTTCAAGCTCAAATTTCTTCCTCCAACCAGCACAGCCGATGATCTCGCCCTACTCTACCCTACTCTACGAATCCCTTGAGCTGACGATGCGTCTCCAAAGTCTACGATCCCAACCCTTGCGTCCTCCTCAAAGCCATGGCTAGTCATTCCCCGTCTTCCACAGCCTGTCAATATCGCCGAACGATTAGCCAGGGCCAGTGTGGTGGCAACTACAAGATACAATGATACAGTCAAGAAAGTCTTACTATATTTGACACCTGTAATAGAGCAAAGAGAAGTGCTTGACAAAGAGCATGTACGAGCGTTCCCGATCTGTGTATCGGCACGCCAGTCGCTAGCTTCAGTAGCTGCATAAACTCGTCGGCTTGTTCCAATGCACAAGATGTGCAGTCATGACACGTGAGGAACAACGAATGACTTGCGATGCATCCGTTTGTGACCTAGACGCGAGCGCAAGATCAAGGCTAGGCAGTGCATACAACAAGAGGAAGCAGGGGCACACTGTGGCTGCGTGCGAGCGCAAGGGAGCATAGCACAGAGTTCCATCCTCCATGTCGTGCACCAGCACACACAATGCTCGCATAGCATTCGAACGAGATCCTTATGCATTACCTGGTATAGTGGCAGCATACCGCCGAGCGCCTCTACCGAGTACCGATCATCCACATCAACCACAGCGATACGGATAACTATATGCACCTCACTCCAAGGCTTGATTTCAACCTAAGTTCTCCGTAGCGACCACTGACTGCGAAGCATTACCTATCCTGGCCATCGTCGCCACGAACATTCGGCAGAGTCGGAAACCAGATTGGTAGTGCTTGCTCCGTACTACGAGACCATCACCACACGATATCAGATCGTTGGCTACGGGTAATCGATGCTAGAAGGAGAAGCACTAAGTATAGTGTCATGGTCCAAGATCCCTGCGGCGAGGAAAAGAAGCTTTAAGAAGTCACATTCGGCTATTTTTCCTTCCCAACTTACTACTTGAATTTCGATACAATTCTCACAAACGAGACCATAAGGCTATAAAATGGTCCTTTAACGGAAACTACGGAACGGATCAGACGAGTTTTCACAAGGAAGTGGAGCCAAGGCTGGGTCATGGAAAATACCCTGAGGCTGATAGCCAACTCCGCAAGAAACTCACCAAATCCAATTTCCATCAAGGGCAGTAGATGGACTATACCAACCACTCGGCGGTCTTCCAGGACACCGGTTTCGTGATAAGTCATGTTGTTCACGACGCACGGCCCCTGGGCGGGCGATACAGCGGGCACTTGCATGATCTGCCAAAAGGGTGCTGCTCACCGCAAAATCACTGTCAGTATCATAGATCGTGAGGTCGTCGAGCAGCATATTGTTGGGAACGGAGGGACGCGTACAGACGACGATGTTATTCCCAGTGACGATGGCGAAGATAGCAAAAATGAATGGGAAGATGTGCCGGAAGTTGAGTCGGACGAGAAACAAAGGCCAAAGACTCCGCTTCGCTTCCACCAAGTCAACAGCACGGCTAGCCGGCCAAATCAAAAGTCAGCCCCGACTGCTCGTATTAGGCAATTTGAGCCAACGACCTGCCTGCGAGCCTCACCGTCGAACGGACTTTCCATGCCTGGATCACCAGAACATGAAAAGAATGCTACGATTCTGCTTGGTATCATATCCAGTCTCTTCATCAGTGGATTTTCGTTCTACTTCCCGGCCTTGTTCTGGTTCATGTTGACCAAAGAAGGAAAGTGGAACGACGGTTGGAAGAACATCACATTGTCGGTCGTCAATGGAGTTGTTTTCGCCATGGGTATCGCTATTCTTGGATGTGGCAAGTGTGCTAGCGTCCAGGATATCACGAAGGAGTATTCAAGCGGCTCAGTTGGAACGGCTTTCAGTTGCGACTCCTCGAATTATACGTAATCGAGGGAGGCAGGAAAGTTTCAGATGGAGTACACAGCTATCGTTCTGAGCAGCGACTATAGTAGCATCCATCACATGTATAAGAGTACATCAGCTTCGCTAGCTTGGCTGTGTGTCGCTCCCAGTCTTTGTTCCGGCTCTGCCACGATAGTGTCTTCGTCATGAGGCCGTAATGTCATGGTGTCAGCTCCCCCAGCAGACCAGAAGCAGCAAACGGTCACATCGACGACCATTGGATGTACCGAAGGCTGTTCGACTTGGATAGAGTTGATGGTCACCATTCAGCTCTTATCATCTTCCCCTTCAACCCGAGCTTTGTAGCCGATCGACTTCTGGGGAGCATCGATCCAAGCCCACATCTGGTACTGCTGGTTATCTGCCGCTGTCAATCGTGCGCTATATTCTTGACCACCAGCGAACATGAAATGAAAATCTGCTGGAAATTGTGGGCGGAATGATTTTGCGGTCTGTATCTGCTTGATTTCCACCTCTGTCAGCTGAATGCGTAGCGCGTCTGGCATCGCTTTCACATGCTCTACCGTTTGGACACCGACGATCGGAAAGACATAAGTTGATTGGGTGAAGAGGTAGGCTAGGGTGATTGCCTGGAAGGAACAGCCCCGAGCCTCTGAAACTTTCTCGATAGCGTCGCAAACCTTGATATCGTCCTCTGTCTGTGAATATGCCGAGGGTCTAGAATCTGGGTCCTTGGCAGCATCCTGTCTCTGCTTTGATGACATGAGCTGACCTCCACCCAAAGCTGCCCATGGCACGATTGCCAGACCTTGGTCTTCGCACATAGGAATGATGTCGGCTTCCATATCCCGATATGCAGCGTTCCAGCGGCCTTCGTAGATGGAGAAGGGAGTAAGGCCATGGGTGCGAGCGTAGGAATTTGCTTTTACCACTATCCAGGAAGGCAAGTCTGATGCACCAAGGTAGAGAATGTTATGGGACATCACGTAGGAGTGCAAATGAGTCATGACTTCCTCGACAGAAGTCGCAAAGTCCCACCAATGCACGTAGAGGATATCGATGTACGTGGTGCGGAGTTTCTTTAGACTGTCATGAATGCTGACGTGCAAAGACTTGGCGCTGTTTCCCACGAAGTTGGACTGCAGCTTGATGTTGTTGTCGTGGTTTTTGTAGCCAGAGGTATACTTCGTTGCAATGACCATTTGGTCTCGGACACCCCTCGATTCCATCCACTCGCCAATCAGGCTTTCCGATTGCCCTATATTGTATGTATTGGCTGTGTCAATGAAGTTCCCTCCTTGAGAGAAGAACGCATCGAGCAGGGCAAAAGCATTTTCATTTTTGCCAAATTGCGACGACCATGCGCTTCCGAGAGATATGCCACCGAGGGCAAGCGGAGATACTTTCACAGCAGCGTTTGGCGACAAGATACGGTGCCAGCCCAGCGGGTTCTCGGGCTTAGGAGGAGATTCGAAGACCATCGTAGATTAGTGCAGTAAGACTTGACTGAGAGACGTCGGCCTATAGTTCAACACGGAGATATATTTGAGCGTCCCTAGATAGAGTACGTGTCCTTTTGGTTCATCTTCTGCAGTGCTTTGTATATTATGATTTGAACTGCGAGCTTTGGAAAATGTGAGATTGAATCGTACCTTCCCGCCAGCCAATGGGATCAGCTTCCATCGGGACTTTCGGCCGAAGTTGTCATATCGTTGTTTTCAATATAGCTGCAGATGCTTGGCATCGTCATACCTTCACGTGATTTCTTTCGTGCCCTATATACTGCTTGATATTGATGCTGTTGATGGTGCGATGAAGGCCAAATCTTGGTGTCAGTGGTCCAGAACTTGCTGTTGTGGCTAGCCGTTGACGATGGCTTATCCGCGTCCCGTATATGACGCTGCGCTGCATAATATGGTTGCAGACATGTGCGCGACAGACGCAGCAACTAAGCAAACCGCAGCCGAGCTCTGAGTAAGTGAAGACCTTGTCGAAAGGCATAGAAGGCGCTTCCGATAGACCGGTAGCTGTATTCCGGTGAAGGGCAAGCCGGGCCGTCGCCTCCGGATCGTGAAGGCAGCTGAGGAGAGGATCGTCCAGTATCTACAAGACTGCCAGTAAGCCCCGGCACTAGACGAACTACAATCTCTTCTGGTCGAGGAATTCGATATTGAAGCTAGTATTCCGACAATTTGGCGATGTCTGAAGAGGCTGAAGATAACGTACAAGAAAGGGGAGAGGATACACCCTAATCGAGACGATCATTTGCGTAGCCTATATCACGCACGTATTGCGGAAAGATACAGCGCTGATCAGCTTGTCGTCGTTGATGAATCAGCATGCAATGAAAGAGAGCTCGATAGGCGCTGGGGATGGTCAGAGAAGGGTACAGCATACCGCATGGTGAATACTGCAGCAGCACGATCGAAATGCTGGTCGATCTTGCCTGCTATTGGTATCAACGGATATCTCGAGTACGAGATATATCAGGGCTCGTTCAACAAGGAGAGGTTCGCTTTGTTCATCAGGAAGGTACTGAACAAGATGAATGTGTGGCCAGCACCAAGATCTGTCCGGATAATGGACAATTGTTCCACACACCACAGCAAGCTCGTAAAGGAATTGTGCGCAGACAAGGGCGTTATCCTCGAGTACCTACCGCCATACTCTCCCGATTTCAGTCCAATCGAGGAGTCTTTTGCTGTACGGAAGTCGTGGATTAGGCGTAATCGAGAGCTGGCACGGCCATTTGTGGACACGGATGCCTTTGAATTGTTCCTTCATGCCGCTGTCAGTGCTGCCAATATGAAAGATAGGGCCAGAGAGTTCTTTAAGGCTTGCCACTATGTGGTCGACGATGATATTGTCGATGTTGACTATGAAATTTTGTAGTTACACAAGCACATTTTCAGTACCCAAACCAATCCTCATTTTGTGTGAGGTGTAAGTGTTTCTGGCGGCAGTTTTCTTGGATAATCCTTATGATTCTGGTATCATTATGATCGCCTTGATGTCAGAATGAATATTCCGAGGTGCTTTCGATAGGTTTTCGTGGTGTCCAGTTCGTGAATACTGGTTGAAGAAAAAGTGTAGATGTTGACTTGTTGCGGGCAGATGTAAGCGGCGTCTGCTCGGTTAACTTTCGAACCGGAGTTTGCGTCATGTCCGAGGTTAATCCGGGCTAGCGCGAAATCGTACGAATTCTTGTGAATTCACGCGATTAATCTGAGGCGATGCGATTGGGTAAATTTACGATTTCTGGGAGGAAATATGATCATTTTACACGCAAAAATGTCACTTTTGGCTCACGCATGTCCAGTGACTATAGTTCGCAAGGTAAATGTGGGAAACATCGAGAGAGGCCAAGATTTTGACACGTGACTGCGGCCTAGATGCCTGCACCCACTATATCTTTCCACTGTATCGCCAGCATTGCACGTTAAGTCTATTGATTCACGTTGCTGACAAGCTTCCTGAACCTCTCTCAGCTGTTGGTGATGTCGCCACTTCATCCACGCCTTCTGGTTCGCTTTAATAGCGAGCTGCGCGCCCCTCGGAACCCCCCATCTTCGACCACTCGGCATCAGTAACAGCATACAAAGAGTTGAAGCCAAAACCTTCCTGTTCAAGACCTTTCTTTGCCCGCTCAGCGAATCCTGGCGAGATCTGACCTACCTGACTACACCAGCCAAGAAACTCTTGCATGTTCTTAAGGTCATGACCATCTGAAGCGGGAGGGCTTGATCTTAGTGCTTCAACAACGCTCGATCGTCCAGGACTTCCAGTATAGTTGTGGACGTGAACTTCGAAGGGCAAACGCGACTGGCCAGCAGCAACGCTTGCGGTTGGCATACTGGCTGTTCTTGCATTATCAGTCTTCGCCTTCTTCTTCATATGCTCCCATGTTAGGCTGTGATACAGTGAAGGCGGAATCCGCTTGACAGAGCCATGTCCAGCATTGATCTGTTCACTCCACAGTAACAGATGATGCGACTTCATATGAATATGCCTGGAATCGGGCAGTACAAAGCAAGGATGATCATAATTGGGACAGAGCTTATTATGACACTTCCACTCACGAACAAGCCGACCAATCCACGAGCCTGTTGCTTCATCAGCGACGTCTTGGTCTTGGTCATGACGCTGCTGAATAGCAGTTGATGTCTCAGCTCGAGGACGCTTGTTCTTGCCTGTCTGTTGTGAAGGTATTACTGCTGGTTCAGCAGTAGTCTTTGGCTGCAAGAAGAAGTGCTGTGTCATCAAGACACGCAAGTTCTTTGCCTTCTCGATATGAAGACGTTGAATTCGATCGTATATTGGCCGCAGTGTCTTCACGCTGTTATAATCAACCTCGAATCGATACGGATCACTCTTGATACCAAGACAAGTTACTGTTACTCGGACTCCGCGCTGGTCGCATTCCCTTGGAAACTTAAGACACCACACCCGAGCATCAATATCAAGAGTACTCAACTCTTGAGACAGCAGCTCTTCATCAGGTACATTACCTTCACCCCAGCCAGCCATAGGCTTGGTTGCTACGCCTGGTAGTACAGACTTATCATTGTCAACGACCCGCTTGATCTCCCAGTCAAGTTTGATAGGTACAACCTCCTCTTCTTCCTCTTCCTCTTCCTCCTCGTCCTCCTCGTCCTCCTCCTCTGATGACGACTCGGCTACTTGAGGACCTTCACTAGGCGTATCCTCGCGTTCGTCATGGTCTTGAGCAGTCGTATGGTACCTATTGTTCTTGGGCCTACGACGTTGCGACGGCGTAGGCTGCGGGAGGTCTTCCTGCGCTTCTCGGAAGCGTACTGAAGGGTTGCGCTGTCTACCGCTCGCTCGCTGCGACATTATAGGCGACGACGACGTCTATGACACCAACACCAGCGAATTAACGGTGAAGGCAAAAAACAGCTTGGGCCAAGAATCACGAGGTATGACGATGCCAAGCATCCGCAGCTATATTGAAAACAACGATAGACAAACATGGCCACCAGATCTTAAATTGCGGCTCGGTCATTTCAGCAATATGCTTAGTCGCTGGATGTCCCGCAAACTTGTTTAGAGGGAACCACAAACGGTAAACAGCGAAGCCGTTTTCCTGAGGTTGGTCAGTCTTGCCAGTGATGGCGCCACGAGCTTTGCTATGGACACCATCGGCAGCAAGAACCAGGTCGCCTTCAAATTTCTCGTCTCCGACATTCACGCCAGCGCCAGACGGCTAGGCTGGCTCAGGAGCCAATTAGACAATGCTCGGGAGGAACTTTGCCTGTATAGGCAAGTCTCTGTCTCTGTTTCTCTGAACATCCGCACTGCAACATAAGAGTTGCTTCTCCTTGTTCGTGTCGTTTGCCACCAAATGTCAGATACGCGAATCCACTACATCAAAGTCTTTTGAAGGACGCCAGCTCCTCAATTGGCACAATCATTTCAGGCCTTACTGTCAGGGTACATCAGCCTGATGTGACGATCATGTTGGACCAGTATGCATGGAAAGTGTACGGCTCACTCCTCACTACGAGATCTAGACTCCTCCGAATGGCGCTCAACCGGTTCGTTCAAAGTCAGTTCTCTCCACGACTGTCATGGCACGACTAGACTTCCAGGAGTCAACAACCAGGATGCTTTGCCGCCGATCTGCTCTTCCTCAGCGATGACCAGCCACGGCTGTGCACAAGTCTTGTGCCTCGGAATGGTGCTGGTCATCCAAAGCGGCATTAGAAGATCGGATGCGTCGCCCACACGCACATACTTCTGCTTGAAAGCATAAGCGCACTCTTTGACCAGGTCTTTCATCTAAGTGGTCCTGTTCATGTTGAGCAGCAGATGTTGGAGGGATGTTCTAAACCCAGAACCTGTCGCCATCGGAGTCGAGGGGCGAGCTTCCGGTTTTCGTGCAGAACTGAAAGTTCTAGACCTTTTGAGCGAACATGGTGAGAAGCAGGTACAGGCTGTTGAACCAAGATGATAGGTCGAGCATCTCACATACTATCGTCAGACCTCTCAAAAGGAAGCGGGCATCTCGACGCCGATGATGGACTCCTCTCAATCGATGCAGAAAGTGTTGTGCTGTGTCAGGGCTGCGGAGATATGTTGTCAGTGCTGCAGACTAGCAAGCGTGCTACTAACAGCCTCTTCAACAGTGACAATAGAAGCATTGTCACGAGGACACTACGGAATGCGAGTCCAGGCTGACTCCATCCGTGAAGAGTCTGCGATCGACGTGCTTGATCCTCGATGTCTGGAGCTCGGGGAGATGCCGTTGGCGATGAATCAGCAGAGATGACGCCTCAGCAGTGGGGACAACGGTCTAGCTGAATACAAGTTATGAGCCAGAATGTCGCTGCAGTGACCTAATATGCACCGATGTTATGCTTTCACCTACTTCGGGACAACATTGGTGGCAACGTCGATTTCCTGCTATGCCAGCAACTGTACGAAGACGATGAGGACGAGCAAATGACAGATTGGCTGCTTTACTCTCGGATATTCACCAAAAGGTACTTGCATTTCCTTTTCGCTCCCTCCGAGGGAGGGGTGGCCTGATTACGACGACCCACTCTGATTGCTATGACTTTTGTGACGAGATACTTCATGCACCATGTCACTCACCACTGAGGTATACGCGAGCCGAGCTGCAATCTGCCCTGCGGCCCCCTCTCAATCACCACCGATGACACGTTCTGCTGCAGGGACATGCTTGACCAATGCGTTTGTTGGCGCTGCTCTTGGCCCTGGTAGCTGCCTTGAGCCGGTTCGGCGGTGGAATACAAGTACTGTTGGCAACCCACAGCACAGGATGACTTCTCTCCCTCCTTTTCATCCCTTGGTCGCATCCAGCATCTCTGTCACTGCCTCACTGCCTCGAGAATACGTTCTTTGCTTTCATCCACATCACCTGGTTCGCGGCAACGAGGTGTCTAACTTTTCTCAAGGTCATGCCTGCGCTACACGACATCAACGACCTGAACGAACAACCATTTCATGCAAAGCAAACACCAGAAAAGCAAGTTCTGGTTTTGAAGCAGAAAGTCAGAGATGCTAAGGCGCAAGTGGGTTGGCTCCAAGCACACCATGCCAAAGAGATCCGAGCGCTCAGCGTCACTTCAGACCGCCATGACCGAGAGCAGTTGCAGTTGAAGGCAGAGCTCACAGCGTTACGCAGCCAGACTCGCAGGCTCCAAGCGGATAACACTCAGTCACGAGACGAAAGCGACAGACTCCAAGCACAGTTACTGCGGCATGACCAAGAACTTGAGCGCTTGAGAAAATTCGATATTCAGGTTCGTCACACAATGTTACAGATTGACAAGCAGCGGCCACTGTCATTGATGGAAGCGGCTGCGCACAGCGAGGTGACATCGGAAAACCTTCTCGAACGAGTGCGAGTACGTTGGGTTGGCATCGAGAAGTCTCATGCACGAACGAGACAAACGCATCGCAAGAAGTTGTTGGCCATGCGACAAGATATCCACATGGAACAGCAGCGGTTCCACGAGCTCAGCCAGGCACTCGACCAAAAGGGTGCAGAGGTATCACAGGCATCATGTGGTCATGAGGGACGTCGAGCGGTGGCGGTCACGGGGTGCAAACGATTGCTATGTGGGGATTGTTACGATGAGGCGCGGCAGGAGTTGAGATCGCAATGGGTCATCCCCAGATGCTCATACTGTGGGATGGCATGTCCTCTTCTTCCTGTGCTAGAGGAACTGATGGAGGCTCACGGAGAAGGAAAGCGTGCTTCCTTGAAGTAAAGCTGTGCTAGCTAGGACGAATTCTCACACTGCTCTCCAGAAATTCTCCAAATAATTGCCAAGGGTTTAGTCTTCCATGATCGTTCGAACTGTGAACAATCTTTGAAACAGTCTGAAGAACGGCATACAAGCGTTTGACCCAAACGACAGCATGTCTTGCGATCTAGAATCGAAGCCGATCGGGCGCTTTCCATCGGTCTGCAACGCTTGCAGAAACGCTTTTTCTAGCGTTGAACAGTAAGATATCTAATTTTCCGCAGATCTCATAGACCTTCAAGAAAGAGCTAAAAATGAACCTGGACTTTGTGGAAGAAGCAGGATTGTAAGCGCTCCCAGAATTTCGGTCTATCATGTTCGATCGAAGACGCTGACTCGACCGCGTCGTAGTAGCTCATTTGAATGGTCTTTTCCCGTGATGTATTATTGGGATTCCGGGTGCAGCGTCCCCTAGTTGCGTTTTCTGGTGGTTACGTATAGCCGCGCGTGATGTGACAGCTTGACCCTTAAGAAGGCAAGATGGAAAGCCGAGGGAAGGAGGTGCAGGCGCCTAAAAAGTCTGAAACCTGCTCTGGAAGATTCATCTCCTAGATCTGCTTCTTCGTTGGTCTTGGCACTTTATTACTCCAGAAATAGCCAACGCATGGCCTGTTTCAGAGCATCTCCTTTGCCGCGCGCAGCTCCGTGTAGATGAAGCAGCGTTTCATTCCTGATGGCGGTTCTGCAAGGCGTATTTGAATCGGCATTTAAATGAAGGAGATTCTCTCTGAAAGAAGCCATCGTTCGACGAGTAAACCCATTAGTTCCAACCTGCCTTTCCTCACCTATAGAATACATCGTCAAATTCAGTTTCTGCATTCTCTATAGCGAGATGTCCGGCCGAGTTGTCAGAGAAGTCGTCAACGGCACAAAGAAAGTCTCGATCATTCTGGCAGAGGAGGTCCAGGACAAAGGCTTCAAGCGCGTCATTACGGCGATTGACCCCACGCGCATCGCACAAACGGCAGAGAAGGTGGCGAACGCATTTAACGGTTCGCAACTGATGACCACGACCCAAAAGGAGCAGGCACACAAGATCATAATCACGTACGAATAAGGCCAAAGCGAACAATTTGAACAAACCTACTGACGAGCAATAGCTCGATGCCGCATACCAGCCCTGAGGATCCCGAAGACCATTCTACCATCTATGTGAAGGACTCTGCGGGCAGGGACGTCTGCGCGGGACACGTTACCTCAGATGCAAGCAAGCAACAGGCAAGTCCATTCAGAATCCGATCAATGTCCTCAGAGCTAATTCACGCTCCATAGCAAGCTAGATAGATATCTTGCAACGGCGAAGAAGATTTGGGGACATATGTGAACCTCAGAAGGCTGGACGGGTTTCATTCGGAGAGGTGCCGAAGCCTGTGAGCGTAATGGTCGTACCTTTCGACAAAGTGTTGTGTTCGGCGTTGACATGTCTTCAGACAAAAGACACTATAAATGTAGCACAGCTGATAAGCATTAGATCTACGATCTTATGTTCGACGAGGCAAATGAGAACATCCGTCGTACAGGGACCTCTTCGGAAAATTCTCTACGAAATGGATTGCAGGTATGGATGTTGCAATGCCTCCAAAGCTGTCGGTCTCTTGGTGTGATCCACAGTAAGTAAGTATTCGATGAAGTCTATCAGTCCCGGCGACACCCTCGGGTTCGTTAACTTCTCGAGTTCCTGACGCAAAGTACCCACGTTGATAAATTGCGTTTCGAGTTTGGTATCTGGATGCTCAAACGTGGTTGACTCAAGATGTTCAGCCATCAGGAATTCTTCCTCGTAAGCAGGGTTTCCAACAGGAGGTCCTAATGGCCCAATCAGACGCTGTATTTTAGCGATGCACCATGCTTCAGTAAGTCCTTGGACTATCTTGTCCTTGGCCCCGAAAATAGGAGACGGGGTCAACCAGTGTGCCAACTTCTTTTGGTTAGCTGAGTTTCCAATAAGATGCTGCGACTAACTGTAACACCAAGTGACCATACGTCGGAAGAATGCCAGCAACCAAGACCTCGCCACACCTCCGGAGCCCGAGTGGGGAGACTCTGCACGCGGATTTTGTCGTAGCCCTCTCGTAACACTAAAACAATTAACATCGTGCAAAGGTTGGTGCTCTAAAGACTCACTATTCCCCAAGTCTCCTACCTTGACTACCGGAGAAGGCTCGTTGATATCGGAGAGAAATATGTTATTCGGGTTTATGTCTTGTATATTCAGCTATTGGTACATGGGAAGGGAAAGGCGCTCACCTGTGTGTATTGCACCATACTCTGTCTTCAGAAGAGCAAGAGCCGATAGGACTGATTTGGCTATGATCTTAGGGAGGTTTGAATTCTTTTGATAGTGGTTTGAAGGAACGGCTCGCAGATCATGCTCCATCCATTCAAAGACCAGACACAACGATGCTTCGGTGTCGGATTCGTCGAGGATCTGTGCATCACCATTGTCGGCTGTGATAATATCGTAAAGGGCTCGAATATATGGAGAGGACGCAACCGCGGCAAGGTTGTAATTGGCATGTTCACGTTTCAAGCACGTCTTTTCAGGCCCTAACTCAGTCTTTACCACAGCACTGGACATGGATCAGCTATCGCTCCAGGTCTCCAAAGAAGGTCATTGTCCATACAAGCCTGTTTCGAAAGAAGGATTTGCTGAAGCTTGCGCTTTGAAAACTGTGGGGGCCTTCAACGCCTCAACAAGCCGGTACATGTCTTTTCGTCCTCTGAGGACTTGTCCGACCCTCAAGACCATTGTTGGTGGGATTTCCCAACGTTGTGTCCGTAATGTATTCTTTTGTACTCAAAATGGTCGAACTTGCACAAGGCGTCTTCACTTCCAAGAAAAGCTAGAGGATGGGATGCTCGTACAGCAGAACGAACTTGCTGCTTGAGGGACCGTCGCTAGGTTTGAAAAGAAAGTGAGAGGGGAGTAAGCCGGTGGCCGTATGCAATCTTATGGTTGCGTTCGATGCCCATTGCAGACTATAAGAGTCTGCGACAAACTGAGACTAGTCTTCAACCGGTCCTCGGGAAACCCGCCAAGATCCAGCAAATGCGCATCGAGCTCACGGCTCCTTGGGGCCTAGGGTGATGCCGTCACCACGGCCTACATTCGAATGATCGCAGCTCGACCACTCCACCTGGTCTCAAACCACGTGCATGCGCCAGGAGACGGAGCGCTTATTGTGCGACTGCAGAAGAGATTAATAAGTCGTCCCGTTCCTCTTGCGACAGAGGAGCTACTGTTGCCATGACACCTTTTCTTCTTGACTGCGAACATTCGCAGCACCACGAAGCGTGTAGCACCAGAAGCGACTCGTTTGGGAGGAGGAAGAAGAAACGCCGTCTGCTCCCATCGTCATCAACAAGCGGCTCTGCACAACGAGAGATTGGAAAGATGCAATACACGGAGATATCCTACGGCTAACTTGTCTAGATTCAACGACCATCCAAACCAGCCCTACGAAACTTCCAAAAGAGATCGCAATCTGCCCCAGACGCTTCTGCGGCAGTTCCCGTTCCGGCGTCGAGCGATCTACGCGTCAACTACAAGGACAAAAAAGGAAGATACTTGGGCCGACACCGAGGAGGACCTGTGCAGTCATCACAAAAAGAGGCAGTTATCTGGGATCACTGCAGAGCAGTCTAACGTAACTGGTCCGGCACCCACTGAACACTACGAATAAGACGACACGGAAGTTTGTTCACCGATAGCATCACTGACAGTACACCGAGTGCGTACTGCGCAGTGGTCTAAAGACTTCGCAAGCATGAGTCAGGATTAGAGGAGCTCGTCGAAGAAACGGCTATCAGGTTCAAGCTACACACAAAGCTTCGAAGCTGGAGATGTCCCAAAGGCGCACCCTGCTGCGCGTGAGAACACCCTGGCTGACCACGGTGTGCACATGGGCAAGTTGCAAGGTCAACTACGAGCGCGAGAAGAGAGCAAGTCATTTTGCAAAAGTCTGTCACAAAGCACGTATCCAGAACCGCAGCACACGGCCTTTCCATGGTCGGGGTTCTTATCCGAGTGGCAGAGAGTGCAGAAGCGGAACGAGGCCAGGGTCTATCGAGACCTCACGCCGGTGTTGGTGCCGTCGCCCGAGCTTCTCTAGGCCTCTGGCCACCAAGAGCTTGAGCACGTTACAGAAGAGATCAGCGTTGAGTGGACACGGTGCAAAACCCTAGAATGACCCCGGGCGAAACCGGATCTCGCGGTTGGCGTTGTTCCATCGGCGTTCGATGAGGCGGAAAAAGCCAAGTTGAAGAACCATACAGCATTTGAACGAGCGACCCTATTCACGGATAACCTTTACTTTCCACTCCTGCTTTGCGAGGCCAAATGCGGTGACGAGGGGGGCAGCCCGACAGATCGCCAAAACATCCAGAGCAGCAGCGTGGCTGTAATTGCGATCATACAACTCTGTCGAGCTGCTGACGAGACCAGCGTGGCCGACTTGAGCGGACAGATATTGGTGTTCTCGGTTTCTCACGACAACTTGCTTGTGAAACTGTATGGCCACTTTGCCGTCATCGATGGAGACAAGGTGGCCTTTTATCGATATCCCGTTGCGAGAGCAATTGGCAGAGATGCCGTAATTGCAAGCGGAAGACATCAATTTTGATGATACTCCATCCCATTCCAGACATTTCGCTATGATTGAGCACAGGATGCAAAAGGATAATGCGTGGCATGTTGCTTTAACGGAGCATCTCCCGTGTGGCGTCGTCCGTCAGGACCAGAGTGCACGTTCAATGTCTGATGAGCATTGTTCTACGCTCTACGTGGGTTCTGGTCAAGGCAACAATGACATACCCAGCTGTACTTGTGCCACCAAGCTCGCTCTGCCTCCTGCCCCGATCACAGGGCACCACGTGACGATTCTTTCCTTGCAGGGAACCTCGAGACTAGACCGTGAAATCAAGCCCGTCCGTTGGTTGCAGAAGGTGAACTTGCCAAGGCTACCGAGATCCTGCTGGTACGCAGAAAGGCTGGGCCGAGTAGCGCTACCCACGCAGGATGCTCTTGCAAAATTTGTGACTGTAATGTCTTCGCTGAATGCAAAGTATCTCTGACACAGCCTGTAGAATGTTTTAGACACCATGGCGCACACCTGGCGGGTGGTCGTGTCGGCATGAGCGATAATGATTGCATAAATGTCGAGTGCAAACACGCCTCGACTGCACGCCGGAATGCTCCGAATTGCTGCGTTGTCAAAGAAGTGTTGCAATGCAGCAAAACCGTGATGGACTGAGTACAGCCTATCAAGAGGATGGATGTCTTTGCCAGAGGCATTCTTCGAGTTCGCAGGCTGCGTGCTGCTCTTGTGCCATCTTTTAGAGTCGTACACTGGAAAGACGTTGCTGTGTCTCATGGCGATTTGACCTTCCTCAGTATGGACTTCAACCAGGACCGCATTGAAAATGGAAAAGAGAACGGCTGAAAAGCTCACCCTTCCCGTGACCCGTGCATGAACGACACTTTTGGCGATGGCTGCACCCACGTCCTCGGTGAAAACGCTGTCTGGCACTAAGAACACAACAACATCACCGATAGTATAGATACTGCCTGCGGGTGAAGATCCAGGCAGTTGATCCGGAAGATGGCACCCAAATGCAAACAAAGACATCGGATGAGGCTGTCCAGCGTCGTCAATCCTGGCGAGATATCCTTCGGATCCGTCACCACGCGACCGACCATAGTATCGCGCCGGTGTGTCGAAGGATAACATTCCTGCGGCAAAAGATAGAATGGCAAAGGACAGCTCACGAAACGCAAAGGCGTCATGACAATATGCTGGAACGTAATCCCAAAAGGGTAGCTTAGGTGAGTCTGTAAATTGTTCAAATACTGCAAGCGCGAGGATCTGATACGGAGATTTCTGCACGCTTTGCGCAATATTTGTTTCGACGTCGAATGTCGTGCATCCATAATCCTCGTATAGTTTGTGGCACGCATTCCGTTCGTCGATATCGTCCGCGAAGTAGGGTATAGGACTTATACATCGCAAAGCTTCGGGACAATTTTCCGCAAAACCGAGAGCTTGGATCCAGCGATCGCGGGGAATGTTCCCCAAATCGAAGATGATGGCATTGTTTACGGAGAAGCGCTCGTTGTCGAGGTCTGTCAGATAGGTGTAGTCGACCCAGCGGTCACCACCTGCATCGAAGAGGGCGGACGGCATCCGCTTCAGGTTAGGGTCGATATACTTCCAGGCGAGCCATTCAATGTTCTCTTCGTACTCATCATCGTCGTTCAGCCCTTCTTCAAGCAGACTGTCGATATTCTCCGCCGTGGTCGTGAGGATTTGTCTTTCGAGATCAGTGGTCTTACGATCGTACTCAGCACGTTGACGCGCGAGCCATGCTAAGATCGAGTCAGCCATCCATCGAGAGCTGCAGCTGAAGGCAGGATGTGTCCTCACCTTGATACTTTCGAGGATCTTGTGGTATGCTGTAGAGAATGTCCCGGCCTAGTCCCTCGGGGTAAGCATCGGAACCGTGGTAAGACGTGAAGTATCGGCCATTGTAAAGGACTATGGACAATCCACAGGTACGCATGGCTTGGAATGGAGGGGCCAGATATCAATGTTACCCAATTCACTAGGAATTGTTTTCTGGCAGAAACAGACTTTATTATTCTACCCCGTGAAACAAAAGATTCTGGCTTGTGCAAAGGCCCCGTGAATTATACTACCCAAACTAGGGCTATGACGCAGTTCATTTTGTGAACGAATGTTTGGTCTGATCTCAACCAAATGGTAATGTGATTCAATTGAAGTCAGACTACAGGATCCGGGCCATTTGTAGTGCATATCTCAAGGAGCTGTTTTTGGCAACTAGCATGACAAACAACCATCGGCTCACATACCGATGACCTAGGTAGACTTTGCCATATGATCCTTCATGATGCACGAGTTGGTAGCTACCTCCGATGCGCAGAGCCTGCAGGACGTTGGACAAAGTCACCCATGAGAACGAGGTGAGTATTGTAGTTGAAGGAAAAAAGCCGTGCTCAAAGGAAGGCCAGGCAAGTGCGGTTCATATACTCATTCGGCCAAAGCGCTCCAAGTAAGAGACAACCGACCGCCTTCTCGACTGCGCCTGCGCTCAAGTTCGCTCTCAACCATCACATCCAGATGTAACAGACGCGCACGGACCCACCCCCACCTGAATGAGGTGCGGCATGGCTTTCAAAGGTCGAGAAGTGTTTGTGGTAGCCATGACGATGTTCGTTCTCGGGGCCAAAAATTGACCCGCGAAGTTGTAGTCTGCCAAGCCCTGCTGTGATTTTTTCACTCAAACTTGAACGGTATCCATACGTCGAAGTTGATTCGGCGAATCATCCACTCATCCTCTGCCCCAAGATCAGCCGCAGCTTTTCGCCAAGCCGTTTCTTACCGTCGAGTGATTGGATCACAAGTTCCCCACGTGGCCAGTCCTTCCAGTTATGAAACAATCGCTTTGCCTGCAGAACCTGGCCGCCCATTTTCTCCCACTTCCTGCACCCATATGACATTGAAGCGCTGGTGTCAATTTCCGCATTTTACGCTTACCAAATGACACGCAAACGATCTTTACATGAGATTGACCATGCTGTGACGTCTGCTGGTCCCAGCAGTCCTAAACGCGCGAGGTACAGCGCATCAGAAGTTGAGAGAAATCCTAGCTGCCAAAAAGCTGTTCAACCAAGTACGATCGCCGCTGGCTCGAATCATTGCAGTGCAAGCGAGCAGTCACACACAGCGCGGCATCACATACGGAAACGCCGTGCTGGATCCAGCGAACGTGAAGAAGCTGCAAGGAACAAGCGAGTGAAGCGACATATTTCTGAATTACCACCGGCTTCGCTTTGTGAGTGGGTGTCAGATCTTCCTGACTCTCCGCAAGACTTCGAGATCATGCCACAACCGCAAACCGTGAAGCGGACCCGCTCCGCGTCAGATGCGAGCGATCTTTCTCTACCGTCCGACACAGAGACGGGGAGCACGGTGTCGCGGGAAACGAAGTACTCGATTTACAAAAACTCACGATACCCA
Source organism: Knufia petricola (assembly GCA_002319055.1). NCBI lineage: Eukaryota > Fungi > Ascomycota > Eurotiomycetes > Chaetothyriales > Trichomeriaceae > Knufia > Knufia petricola. Next base: position 23,979 of record NMUC01000096.1, on the reverse strand, counting down.
ACAGTGATGGAGAGCAAAGGCAGCCACATGCGAGACTCATCCGATGGACCTATGCAAGAGGATGTTGATTTTTATCATGGTCTCCTCGCAGAAATTGCGCCACTTCCGGACGACCCGTTGTGGGAGCCCCAACACGTGCTTCAGTTGCGATCGTTGCTCCAAGAGAGATCCGAGTTGCGCGTGTGTATCGACCTCCATCCACGGCTCGTGCCCTCCTCTGAGATTCTTGCATTGCAACGCCCTAACCAGTTTGGCGACCTGGTGGAGGGGCACAATGACCGGTGGATGGATGCGATTGTGTTCTATAAGAAGCTTCCGCAGCCTGATCGGACAAAGGCATATCGGCCATCGGCATTCACGGATGTTGAGCGACGTAAATTGGGGATTGTCCCAGGATGTGCTTCATGGTTCACCACTCGTGAGGGCATGTTGTTCCCATACTTCACGTGCGAGGTGAAATGTGGCAAAGAGGCGCTCACCATTGCTGATCGGGCCAATCTCAACAGCATGACCATCGCGCTGCGCATCGTTGTCGAGCTCCATCGCCGGGCTGGCAATCTTATGGCAATTCATCGCAAGATACTGGGATTTTCCATGTCTCACGACGACGGGATTGTTCGGATATATGCCCATTATCCCCACGTCGACGGTGACAGTACCACTTACTGGCGACGTACTATCCGAGAATTTTCCTACGCCGACAAAGACGCTCAAGAGCGGGCGACTGCGTACACGTTCGTGTGGAACGTTGACACAAAGTTCGCCCCCACCCACTTAGAACGCCTAAAGCAAGCCATCAGTCACCTGCCTGATCCAGTTTCCCAGCCTTTCGAGATTGAGACATCATCTAGTGTTCTGCCAGGATCTGAGCGTCGCACCACGCCATTGACACCGGCCACCTCGACGTCGGATGCGGCTTTTGTCAAGCCTGGGCCCCCTAAACGACTCACAAATGCGAACTTGGCGCAACAGCTTGAAGAACAACGCAAGGACTTCATGGCACAGTCGGCGGAGCAACAAAAGCAGAGCAAGGAGCAGATGGCAGAACAACAGCGGCAGAGCAAGGAGCAGATGGCAGAACAACAGAGGCAGAGCAAAGAGCAGATGGCGCTGTTGGAGAGACAGATTGCTCGACAGGAGGAACAATATAAGGAACAAATCAAATTGCTGAAGCAGTTGCTTGATCAACGATAAGAAATGAGGGCCACGCGAAGAAGCGCCTTGAGGGGCGTAGATAACGCCGGCAAGAGTTACCGAAATTGATAGTGTTTTCAATTCAAGAGGCTACTGAAAATGCCAACGAATCTTTACATAGGTGCAGCAGTATGAGACACAATTATGGCAAAGATCCAATCGCAAATTACCCTGTGACTAAATCGTTTGTCTGAGGTAGGGTCAGAACAAAACCAAGTAGAATGGTTGAACAGACAGTCACGCTGATAAGTGAAGACACTGCCAGCTTTACTGCGATGTAAAACGGGGTTTCACAGCCAATGCAAAAGAGACAAGTTGTCTCGCATTCCCCTCTTCTTTGCTGTCCGGTTTGTTGTCCGTCTTGCTGCCCATCTTGTTCTCTCTTCTGCCTCTCGTTTCTCTCACGCTCCCTCTCACCCTCCTGGACAACCCATATTACTAACCTTTTCTGTGCAAGATCATTCCTCTCTCTTTGGTGCCGGTTTCGATCCGAATACGCACCTTGAGAGATGAGACATTCGATGAGGTTGTCACCGTAAATGTATGAAGACCATCGATGTACTCCTTCTTCCCTTGGACCGCAATTGCGCCAATCTGGGGCATTGCGTGGGTCGTTCGTGATCGTACACACCGTTGCGTAACTGTCTGATCATCAATGAAGGCCGAATCCGTTGAGCTAGATTTCGCATACGTGAGGATAAAGCTGACCGCTTACACCAACTACTGCGACCATGGACGATACTACGATCGAGATGAGAGAATGTCTACGTGTATGGGTGATGAGCGGACTGATATAGCTTCAGGTAACCGACGAGGGCAATATTCGAATCGGATTCGTATTCGCGAATACGCAGCTCTGACGATCGGTTAGATCTGAAATAGATAAGAAGGGAAGGCCATCGTTAGAAAGCAGATTGGCTACACCCAAGTGCCACCTCCACAAGTAGGAGAAGACCGAATAGTTCGAGCGTGGCTCTGAGAGCCCATCTGTGTACAATTTTTCCTTGAAGAACCAGGTCATGCATCTGAGGGAGAAGATTTGGCGGACGGACGCCTTGCTTCCTGCTCACACCAGTTGCGAAGATTGCCTGACTTTGTAGGGCTGTCAGAATTTGAGTTACCCAGGACACAAGGTGGCTTTCTCATGCAACACTTCATATGGTGGCTTGACACGTGACTTTGCTATCTGCACCTTCGGCATGATCTAGTCATGGAAGGGGCGCCACTTAATACGCAAATTGCAGCGATCAAAGTAATAAACTCACGACTGCCGTCCTGACTTGCGCCTTTTAAGCGCTTACTTTTCAAGCCCTCTAGCGAGAGCACTCGTTTAGTAGTTCGTGAAAGGCCTAGAAGGAAGCCTTTTTCGTCGACGTTATAGATATTTTGCACATTAATCCGGTACTTTTCTAGCTTTTCTCGTAGCTGTAAACGATAATAGATTAGCTTCCTTTTCGCCTTAATATTTCCTAGGTAGACCAGTATTACCTATGAAATACCTGTACGTGATTCGGGGAGCTTAGTATTGTGATACTACTATACATTTACCTGAACACGTTCAGGGTAATATATAGCAGTATTCTTACCTCGTACAGCTCCTCGAAGACAACGGAAAGACTTACGGTGTTATAGAAGTGTTGAAAGTACTCTGAATTGTCTGCTATCTTCCTACTATGGTTGATGTTTCGAAGATAGATGCTCTTGACGCGTTCTCGGTTGCGGTTACAAAATCTCGAAATCCAGTTCTTACCAAGCTTCGATTTAGCGATGCTTTCCGCGATATTCTTCAAGATTTGAAGGGTTGGAGGAAACCCACGGTCACTAAGCTTGTTGATATACTCGATTAGACATTCGTCCTGGGTCTTAGTCAGTCGTTGTCGCGAGTCAAAGTTGGCGTCATCAATTGTGCCTGTTTCGCCTCTAAAGCGCCTAGCAAGCGTTGTACTGACGAGGTTCCACTTTCTAGCTACCTCAGCAAAGTTAGGACGCTCTTGAGCTTCCAGATCAGTAATCGCTGCTATAATACGAGCGTTGTGATCCATACTATTCGCGTTTTAATTGTCAGTGTTAAGCAGGTAGAAATCGTGCATCACGCGGGATCGTGCATCACGTGGGGAACTACGTTAAGCTTTCGTCTTATAGGAGAACACACTTCGATTGCGGCGGTCAGTACGAGAAACTAGACACATACTGTTGCGACTCACCGACTTATCCGATCCAGACACATTTGAATTGTTTGTAAGCCCCTGAAGGTTTGATTGCTTCTGCTCCTTCTTCTGCTGCATTTTTTGTCTGCGCGCTTTGTTGTCGGTACGTGGTACGTCGAAAGTAGGATCGGGATTGTAATTAGCTTTTTTGAGATTGTATCCTGTGGAACCTGAGCCCATGTTCAACTTGTAAATCTTAGGAGCAGGCAGCCTGTATACATCGTCAAATGCAACAGGAGAGTTTGTAGGGGGCATGTCCTTCTTTTAGGGACGCATGTTCGCTAGCGTAGAGTGTCATTACCTCAGCCGAACTGCTGGGTACGATCGGACAACCACAACTCATGTCCAACAAATCCACAGAGCTCTCATCTGCACCACAATCCTGTTCCCCATCGGGCTTTCAAAAGTGCCAGCTTTGGATTGTATTTCATGTCCTTGCGCAATCCGCTGGTACGCACAAACCTAGATTGTTGGCATACTAACAAAGGTACCGATACTTCAAAGGATCTCATGTGCAAAAGGTGATCCTTTAACTCTTGTACAAACTGGAAAGCACAGATTCCAGCACAATGCTAGTCTCCTGGTGATATGCTACCTTGCATGCTCGCTGTCCTTGCATGTTTTGAAAAGTGGTCTCGACATCCAGCTGAAAACACCATCTTCAGAGACTGAGGGGGGGTGTCAATCAATATATTCACATCCAAAAGGATCTGGACGGACAGAGCGTTGAATCCGTTTGGGCTTGGTTCGACCAGTAGTACCTGGGGACTAACGCTCAGAATATGGCCAATAGACACGCTTATCGCTTCCGGCTGTAGGCGGCGCTGAAGCACATCTGGGTTACTGTTAGATTGGCGTTCACAAAAATCAGCAAGAACAAATACGTGGTATTAGCGTCTCTTTGTCGAACAGCTTGCAGAAGGAAAGATCCTTGTTGTTCGACATATTCAAGAGGTGTGGATGATGGAGCCAACTCCCAGGTCAGTATGAAGCAGAGGATAAAGGGAAGAAGGAATGCAAAGAACGAGGACAATGACCATATCTATACTATTTGCGAACAAACTTGAACCTATGAGCTTCTCCTGCTGCCGCCGCGACACGACTCCAAAGACGCATCAACTGGCGACTGCCATGTGCCATTTGAGCTTATGAAGGGGGTTCTCCCGCACTGACCGGTCACAGTTGGAGCCACTGGTGCCGTGCATCCACCTCTGAGCATCAATCGTTTATGAAGTTCAGTGCAATAATGGGGTCTCAGGATATATCGTACCACGCGCCCCCCACATGTTGGGCCACTCCCAGCTGCAGATTGCGGGCTTGCTATCCCTGCGGACCATGGCGTGTCATCAGCGAGGGTTCCTAGTATGGATTGGAGAGCATTGTGCCGCAATTCATGCAGGTGGAGACCGGGAGAGTCTAACTCACACGAGCCACCATTTCTCGAGGCGGTGTGGCCGCATATCACGTTAATGCAGTTGCTGATTTTGGACAAAGACTTCAGTTGTCCTTGCCTTCCTACATAGAGCGGGGTGGAGCTGGTCGCTCTGTGAGTTTCGCAACCACGAGGATGACAGCTCTTGTGCAAGATTGGCGCTCCACGGATGGCACAACTACCAACGAGAAGGTGCGAAAGAGTAAGTTGGTCACAGAGAAAAGATTGAAGTGGAATCTGGTCCCTGGTACACTTGACCAGCCATGACATCTCGACCAACGCCAATACCAATACCTGCGCCTCGTTGCCAAGTACGTGCATTCCCCGGTCATAAATTGGTAGTCCTATTTACACGTAGGAGTGCTCGTTGTCAAAGTGTCCTGCTCCTCGAAAATCACACTGGAATTGTTCGTTCAGATCGATGGCTCGAGTCAGGTAGGAGGAGTTGACGACTTTTTTGTCAAATGCAGCCATGGCTTGTGCTACAGAGGTGGCATTGGTAATCTGTTGAATTAGCTTCCTATCTCTCACCGCTGAGGGGATACCGCACCTGTCGTCCATTCAATTTTTTCCGCGCCAGACGGTTGAGGTCATCTGGGCTGTAATCCGCTTCTCCATAACTGGTTACAGCCTTCGCCAATTGGCTCGTCCATACTTTCTTTCGAGCCACCTCGTGCAAGTCGCCGTACCGCAGTGATAAGTGAATCCGGCTGGCAATGGCTTCATCGATCGTCTTGACCCGATTGGTGGTAAAAAACATAATCCCGTCGTAATACTCGAGTTTTCGTAGAAAGATGCAAACAAGCGCATTCCGTTGGATGTCGTGAGTCGCTCGTTGCTCCACGAAGACGTCGGCTTCATCTAAGAGCAGAGTGGCCTTCCAATGGCTCGATAGCTCTAGGATTTCGGACAGATTCTTCTCGAGGACATCGGGAGTGGTACCCAAATCGCCCGCCGAAATCTGAAACGTTAGTGGTGGTACTGTTGACAGGTGGGGCAAACTACCGTGTAAAAGGGCCGGTGAACGTGTTCCGATATCGTCTCTGCCGTCAAGGTCTTGCCGACGCCGGGAGGGCCACTGGACGAGGAGATGAGTATCGCCGCAGCATGGGAGACGTCGACTTACTGCAACAGGACGATCAATCCTCGACCCTTGCCGGCAACGAAATCCTCAAAATGAACGTCTGAATCTCGTCCCAGATGAGCTTCGCTGAGCGCCTGAATAGCTTTCTTCGTATCGGCCAGGATGGCGAGGCGATCGAAAGACGACTCATCCCAGTCGATGTCGCTCGTGTACGCCACCGCGAATTCCACTAAGCATGTTAGACACAAGGGGAGATCGCATTAGTGCGAGTTGACGTACACCATTGCTTGCGCTTTAGGCTGTACCCGTACACAGTCGGGCTGCAGATCAGCAACTCCTGCTCTGACAGCGACTTGGGGTCCGAGTTGATGGCTTGCAAAGGTGCCTCCTCTGCGCAACCTGTGGACCCGAAATAGAAGAGGTCGAAGACTTCCGAGCTCGGCTCGACCTTGGCTACCTGGTAGTTGGGATTGCGCTTGCGGAAGAACGATGCGTCAACCATGATCCGGCTCTTGGTGACCGTTTCGGTGATCCTCTTGCCCCGTTTGTCGATGTAAAATGCTTTGCCCTCATAGGATTGATGATGGACGCCAAGTAACGAAATGAACTTACGGCTGCAATCGACCAGTTGTTTCCTCGTTTCGTCGGGACGACGGTGAAAGACAAGAGGATATGCCGAAAGGTGATTGATTGCCTTGGCACCTCGAAACTCGTCGATGGACAGTGCCACGGTGGCCTCGCCCAAGACCTCTCCATCGAAATCCAAGCAGTGGCCTTCCAGGTGGAAGTACTTGGTGCCGTTGTTGCGCTTCCTCTCTTCGCCGAAATTGAACCGGACACATTGCGGGGCGCCGGTGCCGGGGCACGTGGTGAAAACGTCCGCGTTGGGCTTAAACAGCGCCCAGAGTAGGTCGTAAGTGATCTCTTTGCCCTTGAGCAGAGATCCGACACGCTCCAAGGGGCTCCGATATTCTGATTTCAGATAGTCAAGCAAGACACTGAGATGTTTCGAAGCGGCGTCGCCTTGCGAACTCGACTTTTGCGAGGCCGTGTGACGCTCGGTGATCTCATGGAGGGAATGAAACAGGAAGCTTTGGTCAATCTCGGGAATATTAGAACCTACGGGGCCATGCGTGGAGGACATGCTTACCGAAGGTCTCTCTTCTTTGAGCGAGATCCCGCGAACGTCCTTCAAGACCAGCCGAAGCACATCTCGGATCACTGTCGACTTGATGTCGATGTAGGTGATGGTCCTGTCAGTCGATCTCTCTAAGGTCAGGACACTTAGCGAGGGCTTTTGGCCTGGGAGGACGACGTGCTTACCAGCTCGAGTGCGCACCACAAAGAGGAACTGGTCATTGTCATCCACCTTCTCCACGGTTGAAGAGTCCACAGTCTTGTACGCGTTGTCGATCTTGTTCCATCTGGAGGACAATCAGACCGCCGACTCATCCAAAGTTCAAACACTTACACCTCTCTCACAGCCAAGTATGTCAACTTTGATGCGCGTTGCGTTGCTGAACGAGACCGTTGGTCTGGTGGGGCATCTGCAGGAGCTGCGGGGATAGCGGCAGCAGACGAGCTCGATGTAGACGGCGAGTTCGAGGCAACTGCTGTCCTTAAAAGGTCCAGAAATTGCTGCACGTGCTCTCCAGTAATGGTCAGCTGCGGCGTTACTTGAGGAGCATCTGTAAGTCTTTGGCCACGCTCTGCAACAGGTGTTGTTTGCTGCAACACAACTGGTCCGTATGGTGCTGAGGATGGAACAGCTGGCTTCGATCTTGAAGGCTGTACAGTTGGGCTGCTTGGAGGAATGGCCGGGCAGACCGTGTTAGTCCGAGCAGCTTTGCCGTTGTTTTGTGCTTTGGACTTTGAGGACATGGTTATGCTTAGAGCTTAAGGCGACGGTATTGCAGCTGCGGGTTGGACAAGATTGGTAGACTGTTTGAAGAAGAATGTTTGGCAGGTTTGAGAAGAAGATGACTGGTCTCCTTATACCTCTGATTGAACGGGTTGAGAGGTACGTGGACAGCGTTCGATTGGACTTGGAATGAGGTCTTGTGAGGACTTCACTGGCCTCTTTATACCTTTCATCATGGCACAACAGAGTCTTCTGTTCGGCAGCGGTCCTGCATTGCTTCCAGTGGGACAGATCATCCCTGATCTCGTGCATGGCCTGATAACTGGTTGTATGCATGACAGAGCTGCGTGTCTCCCCCGAGCGCCATATGCATTGTAGAGCTGCATGGCATGCAGGTAAACCCTGTCTGCAGGACTGATAGATGCTTGCAAGCTGATGGCGGCGAACATCTCTGAATCAGGTGTATGAGCAGTACATTGTGTCCACCCTGAACCGGATCGAATTTCAAGGGAACACCGGTCAGGGCGTCGTTTGGGATATCGAACAGAATGCGGGGTGAGACACTCTGAAGGACGCTGGATGGGAGACTGAGTGAACTGCCAAGCGGGACACAGCAGGGATTGAGCCGTAATTTATCCGCTCTCAAGGTTGGGTGAGGTGGCTAGTGTGGGTGGCTCAGTTGGGCTGAAATATTGGACGTGCCTCTGTTGCGGGGCGCTTTTGGCCATCGCAACCATATTTCTACCTTCATCTGACGATGGAAGTCACAGGCTGTCTGTCACTAACTCCACAATCCGAGGCCGTCGGTGTCAGCGGCCAGCTTTATCCTCACGTATGCAATTCTAGCTCAACGAATTCGGCCTTGACTGATGATTAGACAGTTGCGCAACGGTGCGTCCGATCGTGAAATCTCAAACCGGTCACACAGACCTACGCAATGCCCGAGGTTGGTGCGATTGCGGTCCAAGGGAAGAAGGAGTACATCGATGGTCTTCACACCTTTACGGTGACAACCCGAACGAATGTCTCAGCAAGCGGAATGATGGTCTCAGTCACTCGTGTCGGGCAAAGCCAGGCCGAAAAGACTGCGAAAACAACAGGGGAAAAAGGATGGAGTGTCAATGAAGGCGACAAAGTGATGGTGTATAACGCGGAGGTGGTGTTTCAGGAGTGAAAATTTTCTTCAAAATACGCAGAGATGTTAAGCATCAGCTGGCGTCTGCTCGATTGATTCACCGTATTCGAGGTACTTTGTAATCCTCCACCCAGTCCAATATCCTACTCTTATCACGAACGAAAAGTCTTGACTTGTCGACCCAGGAATCAGTGCAATCATACAATCGGTTTGCTGTTGGTGAGACTTCAGAGATGTCCCGTCTTTTGATCTTTCCCAGCGCCATTGACGGCTTGCTTTGATGGCCTGCAGAAGAGGGGAATTCTGTAAGACCCCCTCCAAACGGTTGGCTTTGGCAGCGACAAACTGGATGACAACCTCTTGAAACAATCAGTTCGGACTTTTGGGGTAACAGACTGAACTCACGTCTCGGCACGGCATCAAGTGGTTCATCAGGATCGATTTCCTCCCCCTCACCAAGCACCTCTTTCTCAAATACCAAAGGGCCAGCGTTTCTAGGGCTCCCGGCTTGTTCAGACTCTGGTGAATTGAGACGGGCTCGTTTAGCCCTGACTTGATTTGGCGGATCATAAAATGCAGCGACGAGGCCTTCACCCTGGACCTCGCCCATTACATCTACACAAATTAACTCGAACCTTCATCGAACGGTGAAGACTCACCAAGCATTCTTTTGCTTGAAGGGCTGTCGATCTTGGTACAGACTTCCTCAATAATTGTCATGATAGCCGTCATTGTCTCTGAAGGCACCACAATGGCACCAACCACTTCTCTAAACAGCTGGGGGAAGATGCTTATGAGATTGGCTTTTTCAAGGTTTTTGCAGTGTCCCTTGGATAAAGTGAGACAGGCGAGAACGAAATGTCGGATGCCATTAGCGGTGCCATTGTCCTGAATCAAGGGCAGAAGCAGGCTGCGTCGCCCACTGTCAGTGCCTTCCTTTACAGCTTCCTCAACGTTCTGTCGAAAATTTGAGGCGTTTTTTTTGAAGTTCCTCGCGGTAAGCGATGCAAGTCTCGTTTTGTTCCTCTCAATCTCTTTCCGTACTTGATAGAAATGTTCGGCGGCCTGCAACCTCTCTAGGTGCGTGTTCGGATCGAAACCGACACCAAACAGAGAGAAATGATCTTGCGCAGAAAAGGTTAGTAACATGGTTGTTCAGGATGGTGAGAGGGAGAGTTAGAGAGACGGGAGGCAGAACGGAGAGCAAGACGGACAGCAAGATGGACAGCAAGACGGACAGCAAAGACGTGCATGGAGAGACAACTTACCTCCTTTTTCATTGGCTGTAAAGCCCGTTTTACCTCGCTGTAAAGCCTTATTGGTTGAAAACACCCGTCTTGGCTAGTGTACCCACAGGTCACGCAGTCGGCATAAGCTTATGCAAAAACAATCCTGGCACTCCTTCCTAGACGGATAGACCAGTCGTATCGTGCTATTCACCAAGGACCTAGAGTTTTAAACTCCGGACTCGTCGCTCCCCTCTCTACGCCGTTCGTTTTCGTTCGGTAGTAGTATCGCATCCATTGTCGGAAGACCAAGAAGATGCCAGACACGACAAACAGCATCGCGAATATAACGAGCCCAGTAGTAACCAACGGTGCGATGTTGTTGGTCATGCTTCAGAGTTTGGATCCGGACATAGGAGATTTGCAACTGCACTTCCAGATGAGAAAGGACTCATTAAGACAGAGAGTATATCTCCCTCATATATGGAGCAATTGACCCTGCAATAAGGCGTCGTCCTTTCGGAGAGGATAGGAACGCAGGCGACATAGATTCAGTGTGCGGCACCGCTGTGCATACTGTAACGCTCGAGTTCGTGAACTCATGGTAGTGTTAGACGAGAGATCGGTGACCCGCTGGAGCATAAAAAACCAACGTGGGAGTAGCTTGTTGCTTCGTCGTGAGTCGAGCTTGGAAATAGCCGAAACGGACCAGGCTGATTTAGCCTCAGTCCCATATCATATTTGCATTTGATTGGTCTGCTTGTGATTTTGACTGCCGCCCTGCACCCGCCTACATCCATGCTTCCCAATTCAAAGCTCGACGACGGCCCGTGCAGTGTCCAAGAGCTGGCCGTTAGTCGGCTCCTTTCCGTCTTTGAGGTCCAAAGTCTCCTGTGGCCTTCGCTTAGCACTGCACGGAAATCTGAACTGCACTGGGCTTGGCTTTGACCACTGCGTGACGCCCCATGATTCTCGCAGTGCCATTATGCCGAAATGTCGACTGCGCTCCAACAGCGATCGTCGTTATACGCTTCGGCACAAATGCCCCAGGCTCATTCCTCTCAAGTCTCCATGGCTTGTCTTTCTACCCGCGGCTACCCTCAGCGAAAACACCAAGCGCTGGCGCAGGTCAATGAGAAAGCGGCCCCGAGATTGGGCAGATCATCAAAAATGGCGGTTGCACCCTTCAGCGACTGAGTTTTCCACGTGTACCAATGGGACCTCCCTTAGCTGAGGTCAACCAGCTCATGGCGACAATTGCTGAGGATGAGACATCCTTCCGTTCAGTTAGTGGTGGAGTTTTAGGAGCCGATGACCTGCCCAACGAATTGTGGAATTCAGTGTCACCTTCACTGACGTTATCCTACCATAAGCCGTTGTCATGGGCATGTGCTGTATGAGTAGATTGACCCGAGACCTTGTGGTCGTGTTGGCAGGACGCAAACTACTTAAAGAAGCCATACGGTCCCCCAATTCATCCCAAACTTTTCTCGGCAACCATGGCATCAACTTCTACAGGAGCAGGCTCTCCTCCAGATGAAAGTGTGAAAGACCGCAACGCCGGTAGGGTAAGATCCTCAAGTAACGGTACACCGGATGCCAATCGTAACGAGCCACCACGTGGCACAGGAGGGCTGGATCCCGACGCTAGACAACAAATGATGGATACTGATATCAGATCGGTGAACCAGACAGCAACCGAGGATGGAATTGATGAGAAACTCGCCAAAGAAGCGGCAGAGGCAGCAAGATTGCGAGAAGGCACCCAAAAGCCCTCGGTCACTGCACCGGCTACTGTGGATGAGGACGAAGGGATTTCTATGGATTTTGACAAAGAGCCCGAGCCAGTGCCAACTCATGGATCCACGGGAGGACTCTTCCCGGGAGTTTCCTGCACGACGGTTGCGATGCTCCAGACCAGGACCGGGAGAAAATACATCAACAGATATGGCCCTCAGGCTTGCCCTTGGTTCGTCATTGGTGATGCTTCGTACAACCTGCCACTTTCGGACGGAGAGAAGGAAGACGATCTATTCGAGTCAAAAGGTTATCAATGTGTGTCTGACGCCAATTATCGGGTATTAGACTACCCTTACAAACAGACCGAGAAGGACAAGAAGCCCAAGAAAGAGGATGTGAAAGGCATTTTATCCGTCGTCTCTGACCTGGCCCTCGACATCCAGGGCAGCCCAATGGAAATGATCAAGCACCTCGATCCTAGCATTGTCAAGCGATCCGACGAGTTCAAAGACCTCAAGGCGAGACAGAAAGCTTCCAAAGAGGGCACCAAATTGGACAAATATCCTTCCACATACTTATTCTTGGAGTTCAAGAAGGATGTCCGTCCTGACAACGAGTTCCGTCGAGACAGGAGCTGGGAGTTGAGCTCAAAATTCCGGGCACTCCATGGGACGAAGGGACAAGTCAGCACCGAGCAAGTGATCTATCAGACAGTGCGAAACAGAGCCCAACGGTTTCTGGCTTGGTACAAAACCAGACATCCAGAAGGATACAAGCAGTTCGAAGATCAAGCCCAGAACATCGTGGCTCTGGAGCGAACTCCATCCAAGTCCCCACAACCAGTAAACGCGTCTGAAGCCATCATCAAAAAGGAGCCTCGCGATGCGAGAGAAGAAACGGCAGGCGTGTTGAACAGTTCTGCACCGGAAACGATCACGCTAGAAACTGTGTCAGAAGGAGATCCACCCAACCTTGTATCCGACGAATCTGAGGAAGACGTTCCACTCACCGAGGAAGAAAGGAAAGAAGAAGCGGAGAAGGTCTGGAGAATGCAATCCGCCGTACCCATGAGCAGGACCCTCACGGCTAAGGAGAAGGCGAAATTCAACGCTTTCTACAGATTAGCTAAAAGCAATGGTCTGGTACAGCTGTCGGAGAAGTCTTCGATCGGCGTAGCCGCAAAGTCTACTGACCGATCAGATAGAGCTGTTACTTGAGAAGGGTAGCCTGGTATGCTTCGTTGCTGAGTCACTCGTTACTGTATAACATGTCACTCGTTTGCTCTAACCACAACCGAGATGTTTGTCGCTTGTCGTTCGCTTTCCTGTGTGACATCGATGTTTGGTGTTAGGAAGTGAGCAACAGGGAACTTCTAGAGACCGGACCACGACTTCCATAGCTCCTTCCTGATCCCTGACAGATTGAATTTCTTGGCAGGCAAGCAAGACATACAGTGGACTGTCCAGCTGTGATCAGCGTTCAGCACCCGGAAACCGATGAGATCTACTCATGGTATTCGTTTTGTTGATAGTCTCATAGAGGGTCATTCAGCTGCGGCCTAAGTTCAACACCCTATCAGTTTGTGTGTTTTGTTTTTCCGATTTCTGCCATCGCCCTCTGTTTGTCCTATATCATATACCGTTACCTACGTCTTGCCTGTATACCTCCCATAACTTGTTATAATCCTTGTCTCTTCTTCCACCTTGCCGACGGCGACGGTGTTCTCCAATGTTGCTCGCACGTGGAACCCGAAGGAAGTTAGAGGACGACAGCAGGCAACATGAGTCTGCAGAGGGGTCTTCTCAGGGTCCATTAGCATTCGCCCACACGGCTTGCTGTCGAAAGATGGATGAGATACAACAGCATAGGGATCTTGCGAGAAGTCAGTCGGACATTGAAGGCGTACTCCTGACCGACGAACAACTCTTGACAGCAGCAGGATATTGATCATTACAACCGAGCATTAGATCACAAGAGAGACACGAGAAACGGTGATACAGAAGCCGTTCGGAACTCAATACGATGCGTGAAGTGTTATGAGGCGTCGTCCTCCACGTGACCAGTAGGGGTACGAGTGGAACCTCAGGGTTCTACTCAAGTAAGCTGAGCTGGATGTATACCAATGAGTCGGGGCAAGATTCGTGATGCACAGGTAGGGGGTCTGGTATAACTTAGGTTGACTACGAAGACTATAGGACTATACAAAGGAGACCCATATCTATATACTCGTAAGTCGTTTGCCCTTGATCAGCTGGATCACCCGCGATCAGTGTGATCAGTACTGATCGTACTGATCACCCCTGATCCCACTGATCATTCCTTTTTGTCACGTGACCCTGCTTATCTTATCCTCACGTGTTAGGCTTCCTCGTCTGACTTGCCTATATGTATGTTGGCTGCATTGTGACCATGCGGGTGACCCGCCGGCCGCCCGGTCACATTCTTGGATCATAACATGAAGATGACGGATTGAGTGACTCAACTCAGCAGTTACTAACCATACGCTACATTCTTGCAAATGCGGTTTACCATTGGAATGAGATCTTTCATCTTCGACTCAAGGTCGTTGCTCTTCGTTTCTAGGTCGCTTCCGTGACGTCTTGAGCTCAGCGGCACCTGGACCTTCACTGCAGCGTGTCAGCATGCGGCAATGGACCGAAACGAGTGGCGACCTGCATGTTTTGCCCTCTCGAGGACGTTTGCAGTCCGGAGTGGACGATGTCATGCTGAGCCCTCAGCATCTCAATCTCTGTCTTCTGCAACCGCAATCGGTTCTCGAGTTCGTTGCGTTTCGAGCTGATCTCTTTCGCTTCTAACTCAAGCGACGTGATTTTGCGCTTCTGTCGAGCCAATCACATCTTATGTTAGCAAACTGCACAGATCTGCCTCATTCACTGAAAGACCGACTTTGATGCGGAGTTTTTCTTCTAAGAAGTGACAGTGGTCCAGAAGGCTTTCGGCCCTGTCGAGTAGTTCGGATGCTGCGTACTTGTCATGGATGTCTTCGTCTTCTTGGTAACGATATCCACGAAGGTCTTTTTCATATGCCTTGAGGTCCTTAATGGGCGGTTGGACTTCTTGGGAGTATGGAGAGTGAGGCATGATGTGCAGGAGAGTGGTCTGGTATGCTGCTGAAAACCATGTTCGGTGGACTCTGAGTCTGAACTAAATAGATGCTGTCCAGGTCACAGGACCCTGTTTTCATCCAGGGATATACATCATCAAGGACAGGGGTGTGTTTCATGTGGTAACGATGGGGGGCCGCCAATGCACAAGGCGTGTTTTCAGACCTCGAGGTGAACAATTCAGGACCGAATTGATTCGATGGATAGGGGCGGCACTCCTAGACAGGCACAGTATATCACGGGTCCAATGCAGCGCCCCCGGTTGAGCGGTATGTAGACCAACCCTTTCGTGGCCTTGAGCCGATCCTGCCTGCAGTACATTGTCCTACTGTCCACCTTGACCGTCAGCATTAGCTCCAAGGAGCAGTACGTTTTTGATCAGCACTCGCAATACGAGAAGTGCTAGATACTGTAGCATTGGAGCTAGACGATCCGCCGCTGGTGACTGACTGGACTTACCCTACGGCTCATCAAGGTTATCCACACTTGCGTGGGTGAATCGGCATCGCCATCATAAGATATTCCTTGTGGGCAAGCAGGGTGATCCAGCTGACCATGGAGCAAGGTCTCACGTTAGCCACTCCAGCGCGGCTCCGTTGGCTCGCCTATTCAAGCACGCCCTCTGAAAGCCGTTCTCACCTATATAGTACTATTATTGGTGGCATGACCGAGGCTCTGCCTTGGTATCCGCTCTCATGCTACCATGTAGGACGTGAAATCGTTTTGAGAAGATTCCGGCAACTATTGCCAAACTGAGCGGCTGTTGTGCCGTGAGCGTTAACAAAGCAGATTGGAGCCAGTCTCACCAGTAAGTGGAACTGTTTCCGCCGTTTTTAGAGTGGAAGTGGGCAGTTTCCTCTCCTTCCCTGGTAGCTTTCCTTGACTCCTAAGAAGATCTTCTGCCCTGCGTGTCACCACCATAACCAATTATAACACCGTTGTTGACATAGAGGCCAACTGATCCAAGAACTAAGCTAGGAGGGTTGAGTCTATACGTGTTCTCGAGACGAGACATTGCAGAGGGAGGGGACAGTGGCAGAAGATTGGGAGCCTCTTGGTTCAACGAAGACACGAACAGACATGGCAAGGGCATGTTCTTTGGAGTGTTGGCGTCCTGCAGTGTCACTGAGCTTACTGAGCAGTTAGGAACTGTGATCTTAAGAACCTACCCTGTGTTGTGCATCTCGTTTGTCGCGTTCTATATTCCGCAAACCATATCGTAAGGATCCTCTGTTCAGAGTCAATCATTGGGTCGGACCGGTGTCAGGTGTGGTATAACGACTATGTAAAACGCACATGCGCAGTATCAACCTAGTTGGTCAGTGGTTGCTTGACCCAGTCGACATCTCGCCAGCCACTCGATTGTCTGCCTATTATGGATGTGCGGCATGCCAAGCGTCTCCAGCCTGTCTGACTGGCTCCCAACTCTAGTCTGACACAACGACATGCAGATCGATGGTGCACGGACAATGCTTTGTCTAATCTTTAAGCTGTTCCCACTGAGACGATCAAGGTGATGATTCGGCTTTAAAAAGCATTGGTCAGGGAGGCTGGCCGGCACATTAGGGAACCATTGACGCCAGGGTTCCAATACACACTCGAAATTTGATCCTGGTCAAGCATAGTAACCGCAGAGACTTTTTGAACTAGCTCGGTGAAGCTGCGTGGTGAGGCATACTCGGAGCAAGATTTGCCACTTTCGACAAGTGCTGTGGCGACACCTATCATTAGCACGTAGCCAGTAACACGGTTCAGGTCAGATCCAGTCACAATAACAATGGCATGTGGTTGTCCTATGGGCAACGGGCTAGAACATTTGAAATCCGTCGTTGTCAATCCAAGAAATGAACGATCATTTAAGCGAGTTCTCAGCCACAGACTGCTCACATGACAGGAATGCAAGACGCATTGTAGGAAACCATGAACCATACATGCTCTTCAAGGTCATCGTGTTTCGTTTATTCGATTTCGTGCGCTGAAGGTATCGTGCTCAGCCGTGTGCGGTTCTAATCAGATGCTATTTGCACAGGCAATAGCTACTCACATCGCTGTCAATAGCTAGACGAGTCCCGCTGTCCCAAGATTCGAACGGACTTGGTGGCCATGCAGGGTCCAAAGACGATGGACAGGCCAAGGACAACAAGTAAACCATACTAGCATCGGATAGTGTCGCGGTCTTTTCACCCTCGACCGGTCTCCAGCGACTGTGGAGCTCGATCATTCACGTGACATGCTTTAAGTCACGTGGATAACTGGCGGACTAGGATCTGAATTTGGCACTTTATGCAGTCACTGTTGCTATGTTTTTGCAGCCGTGCCTAGCAAAGCCGTTGGAAAATCAAATGGGAGTCTTGAAAAAGCGCATGACTGATCTAGAGAGCCACTGTATGGAGTATGCCAGGTTCTACGATTACCGTCGCCATTATTGCAGTCCTGACTAGCAAGGCCAAGTTGGCCAACGGACGATGAAATGGGCGTTTTGAGAATCTTGTGTACATATAGTGTACCCTGTGGAATCTAATCACAACCTCATCATGCTGATCGAGCATCACGACAATGCTGCAACCTAGACCTCGATCGAAGATGTAAAGGAAGTGGTCTTTGCAATCCACTTCATCGTTGATATTTATAGAGCCTCTTGGTTCTGGCTGCTCGCCTGCATCTAGGCTGGCATGATCGCACATCCTATGCAACCATACCCGATTGTTAACGTGTGAACTGCAAAAGTTCATAGATGGTATTTCTCATGTGAGAACAGCTGGCACCCATGAGCTTCTGGACTATGTTGGAAACATACATTGACACTGTCGGTGGTAGGGAGTACGCAGCAGACACTGTGTTGCGGAAGGTCGTGTTGGTTGGGGTAGAAAAGCTGCATCCAGGTGGGCATGCGTTTGACCCCGACAACGCCAAGCAGATAGGCACGAATGCGGCTCAGACACGACCGTTCGTGGTGGTTGTCGTGGTCAAGATTCGGAAAACTGTGCCACCCGAGACTAACAGCACGTCGAGACTGGCGTGCGAGGCAGCCAAAGTCCGCCATTCTTGTCAACGCTCTCCTGCTCACAAGCATCTCAACCACAAAATGGGAAGGGCTGCAGAGGCCAGATCTAGATCGACCAGAAAACACCATCTAGCCGCCGAACGTCTGTGATTGATTCGCAATGGCGAGCTTGCTCGAGAATAATGGATGCCATGTACCAATCAGGGGGACTACGACGATGGAGGTCGTCCGACGTTCGGGTTGACCACTATCCCTGGGAAATCAGCCTCGGAACCGTGACGATCACCCAGCGACAACGGGAAGGACGACCATCCATCAACACGGCTCAGTTATATGCTATGGATCTTTTGTGTCCCTTGGTTGGGCGTAGTCTTACCTCTGTTGTCAGCTGCGATGTGGTCCTAACTCTCCTCTATGCTCCTGCAATGTCTCGGTATAAGTCATGATGTTGAGCTCGCAAGTTCCTCAATCTCTAAAGAGGTCGAATGTTTGATTGTCATCGATTGTTTTGGGGGGGGAGTGATCACTTTCATAGAGCTACGGTATGCTGCTCTCGCCATTACGCAGTCGTGTTAAGGAACCCAAGAGACGTGTGACTTCAAGCTGAGCAGCTGAAAGACCTCATGTGATCTGTCTATTCATATGGTATCAGATTATCCCATCAAATGGATACGGCTTGGGTTAATGATCTCCTTAGGTCTTTGGTCATGACAGAACTTCGTTCATGCATGGCCATCACGCTTTCTCATGCACCGCCAGCACCAGTCGCCTAGTGCGAGGCAGACTCTCGTCTACCCGACCCTCCAGGGAAGGTCGTGGCTCGCTGTCATTCGGTACCCGAAACGAGACTGTACGTTAGCGCATTTCCTGCACTCGCATAGCCATCAACGAATTGCTCTGACTGGCAGTCGCTGGCTGCTCAGCCGTCTTGGTCAATAACCAGACCGTCGCCATAAGCCCTCAGGCTCGACAAGAACGCCGTATCGCCAGACTCTCGCCATGAGCTAGGACGCAGCCCCGAGTTCCATATGTGGGTTGGCTACTATATAAGATCGCATGCCGGTTGTGGTCAGACATACCGATTCTACCTCCTAAACTATGCAAAGATGGCCCGCACCAAGCAGACAGTATGCCCGGCGTCCTCGACTGGGTGCAAGTATTGACAGCGAGAAACAGGCCCGCAAAACCACTGGTGGAAAGCAGCCTCGGTTTCCGCTTCATGAGAAGTCTACGGGACGTTCTCAAAAGCGTGTGGGTATGCACATTCCAGGTAAGACACCACTGAGACTACTCTAGTTGAGAGACATATGCGTTCTCTGACACGATAACACAGTGAAATGGCGGAGAAGATACAAGCCAGGGACAGTGGCTCTCCGCGAGATTCGACGCTACCAGGTATGTTTACAGTTCGAATCTTGTGAGCGGACCGCGGCTGATGCCAGTGGCGTATAGAGATCGACGGACGTCCTCATCCGTAAACTGCCATTTCAGCGACTGGTGTGTGAGATAGCGCAGAACTACAAGGCAGACCTTCGCTTTCAGTCATCGGCCATTGGAGCTCTCCAGGAGGCCACCGAAGCATACCTGTGCGGCTTGTTCGAAGACACGCAAGGCTGCGCGATTCACGCCAGGAGAGTTACCATTCAGTCCAGAGACATGCAACTCGCTCGTCGCCTTCGTGGCGAGCGTCTCTAGAGCTTTTGCCTGCTTGCCATGCGACGAGCCAGGAGCACAACTATCAGCTGTTGGATAGGCTGCAGACGCCGCAGAAGCCTTGACAAGAGTGTGACACTTGTGTAGCGTAAGCGAAATAGAAGTCAGGGTGTTCTTTGCCGAAGTTTGGACTTAACGAATATACGAAGTGCGGTAGAGCACGGCTACGCCATTGTTTAAGATATTGAATTGATTCATCTTTTCGAAAGAAGTCTTTACAGCATGTGACACGTTTCCTTGGATTTCAGCAAATGACGTGTGTTGAGCCTATGGTTCACCAGAGTACACAAGCTCTTCCGGTAAGCATGAACGAAGCGTCAGCAACAGTGCGCCTTCACCCCCCAGCAGACGAGCCTCCTATGAGCTCACCCAAATCCTGCTGAATAAGTTCTATTGTGTCTTGCATCTCCATGGTTTCCTGCTTGGTGGGCTTGGTCACCTGCTTCGGAAGTGGAAGGAGGACACATTGCCGTGGACAGTACGGACACTGGCGGACGTGCCATTTCACCAACATACAACAGCTTAGCATGTCCTGGTGGCATGCCTCGCAGAGCAAGACATTGCAGGCGGTCAAGCCGACGGCTCCAGCGTCCGAATGGCCGCAAGACTTGGACTCATTGTCGACTCTATCATCAAGCCATTGTTGGACGGTAGACAGTTTGGAACAGATGTCGAACAAGCGTGTCAACTGGTCGCCGGCGGCCTTCGGTGGTCGTGGATCTGCCATGTCCTTGTCATTTAGTCCTTGCAGAAGCTCGGTGTTCCGCTGTCTCTCTGATTCCAGAGCGTCCTGCATGCTCTGGACTTTCTTTCGGTGCTTCTTGATGGTAGCCTGCGATGTCTTCCATCGTCCTTGCAGCAGCACAAGAAGCCCGTCGATGGTCTCTTCGCTGTGGACAGCCGCCGCCATGAGTGACGGCGCTTGCTGTTGGTACATCTGCAGTACTGCGTTTCTGGTGTGCATCATGTGCTCCTTGAGGCGCTTGATTTCATCCTCATACCCTTGCAATTGGCCATGGAGGTTCTTGGAATCTCCATTGGTGGCATGCTCCGCATCGAGATTGGGAAACTTGGTTCGCCAGCCTCTAAGTTCTGCCTCCAAACTGGCCTTGTCGCGCCGGTACTGGTCTAATTCATCCTCCAGACGGTGCAGCTTCTTGGCATTTTGAGCGTTCGTCCAGCCTAGCTTTGCTTCAGCATTGTCCGAACGTCTCTTCCATTTTCGATTCTTCTCTCGCAGCGTATGGCTCAGCATGAGATTTCTGTGCGCCCGTTCATCCATGCTGTCGGGCCGTGACTACAGCGTCTGGGTACGGCGCTGTTGCAGTCCAGGAGAAGGATTGAGCAAAACGGTCTAGACGCGGAGCGAGGAGAGACTTTCAGGGGCAATGTGGTAGAGGAGGAAGTGGAAAAGAAGGAGAGATCCCATTGCTCCTAGTGGCTATGAGGGCGACTTATATATTCACGAGAGAGGCTGAGCACCCTGGCTGCCTTCGCCAGAACTGCCCTCCAGGCTCGCCGCTCAGAATTGGCAATTGAGACACATCGGCGTACAATAGCTTAGTGGCAGGCCAGGATCCCAGGCGGATGATCCAGTCATACCATCCATGCTACCAACCTTAAGGGTCTCGTACAAGGCTTTACCGCACTGGTGCGAGGCTGAAGAGGGATATATAGCGCATTAAAGACTCGGTCATCGTGTATAGATCGCCAGTAGCTGTGTACTGTGAGAAGGGTACATCGTCAGCGCCGCATATGTTTTCGAAATTGTCGAGATCGAAGTGATGAAGAGGACGATTGGAGCTATGGTGCACTAAAGGCAGTATTGTTATCACAGCTCACGGTAGACAAACACACGCTTGTAGCTGTTCTCCAAACCAGTTGAACATGTCAACTGTGTGTGAACGCGATAACGAACGATAGAAGAAAAACATCCTGGCGTGTCCGCCGAGCAACCTCTGGTCAGACAACTGAGCTGTGGCAACTTCCGTAGGAGCGATGAATCAGGCATGGTTTTTTGTATGTACCTCGTGCTCTAACACAACTTTGCTGCCCGTGCGGGTAGGTACATGCCCATGATGTATCATACGATAAATATTCTCCATCTGTAAGTCGTGAGCAGGAATACCTTGAGTCAATTACGATTCGATATCATGCTCCTTGCAATGCTCTCGAATCCTATAGGGTGGATAGTCTTCCAATGGAAGGAGATCAGTGCCGCCCAATCAGTTTGAGACATTTGAGCTGACCCAGTTCGAGCATGCCGCTTTAATCAGTTTGGCTACGACGCTAAGGTATAGGTCAGCCTATTCTACCACTATATCCATACATAATACTCTGTACCGTTCAGTTTAAGACGTGTCCAGCATCAACTATGTGTCGGTTGGTGAACCAAAAGTATCGTGAACTTCTCCTTAGCATTTCGCCATGACAACCAGAAGCCAACCTCCCTTCACAATGACACAGTAGACAGAGGCGACGCGGTCCACGGCTACACCTTACTCATTCTCTCGCCATGGAATCATCAAAGACGTCTTCGTGCATATCGCCACGATGCACTTCCAACATTTGAACGGGCAGAGGCTAAGGAGGTGGTCCCGCCATCTGGAACGCCACATTGCGCAAAGTCTCAGCCAAAACCAAAATCGTTTTCGAGCCCGATAATATGTGTGATTTTCGTGAAAACTAGAAAGTAACATTTTCTGGTCGATGTGGTTAAGATAGATTTTTGCTATGTTTGCTACCAGGCCGAGACCGCATATGAGACCAGCGTTCCGAATAGATCAGATTATCTATAGATAGATCAGATCAGTAGGGTCGTAGATCAGATCAGATCCATCAAATTCTTGGTAGATTTAGATCAGATCAAGAGGCGCAGATATCTACGTGATCTATAGACCTCGGTGGGGTGTCTTAGTCATCTCCTAGTCGCATCCGATTGGCCACCGAGAACGCGTCAGGTCTTGTCCGCCGTCAGGACAGCTGGGGAAACGACAGTAGAGTGCCTCCAACCTAGCCACGTCAAAGTCTTACGCAATTCGTCATGCACGATTCCGTATCGACTTCTCCCGCACTTCCATCAACATCAACCCCCACGGCCTTCTCTCGTCTTCATCACCGCCCGTCCTCGATCGCGGAGCAGATCACCACTTTCACGGCGATCGGAGAGAGACTCGCCACTGAGGACTTGCCTCGCATCCTTCTCAAAGGCAAGCGATATGTGCAAGAGAGTTGGGTTGATAAACGGGCCAATGCGAAACGATACTCCTGGATTGGTGGTCATGGACTCTACCTCGTGGAAATGGATGGAGACCACAAGCTCAACACCTTCTGGAGCTGCTGTGAATGCGATCGAATTGGCGACAGTCAATTGTATGGCACCGGCACGACCAGTAATGCAGAGCGCCATCTCTGGAACAAACACGGCGTCAAAAAGCCTGGCGGCACAAGTGAGACGCGGTCCTCTCCGAATGTCATGGCCATGCAGATACTCGGATCGAAACGACGGAAAATCAGCGATGTCCCCACCACTGCGGATGCCGGCCTTCTCTTCAGAGAAACACTACTTCGATGGGTGGTGAAGGCCAATATTCCTCTCACAGGGCCGGAAGATCACGAGTTCCGCAGCCTTGTAGAAATTTGTTCCTTAGGCTCGAATAATCTGATCAATCTCGTTCCCACCGGAGACACTCTACGAACCTGGATCATCAAAGAGTTTGAGGAGCGAAAGGTCGAGATCAAAGGCCAGCTGCTGCACGGGGCGCAAAGCAAGATCCATCTTTCTTTCGACCTATGGACATCGGAGGGCACGACCATGTCCCTGATGGCGGTGGTAGCTCACTACCTGGACAAATCTTTCGAGAATCAAACACGGCTGATCGCCATGCGTCGCCTCCGCGCCTCACATTCGGGAGAGAATATGGCGAGGATGTTGATGGGTATTATCGAGGAATTCGAAATCGCGGCCCGAGTGGGTTATTTCATGACTGACAACGCCGAGTCGAATGATACGTGCTTAGGGCACCTCGTCCGAGAGATGATCCCTGGCGCCACCGACGAGGATGTTGAAGAGCGCCGGCTACGTTGCTGGGGCCACGTGTTGAACCTCGTTGCCCGAGCGTTCCTGTTTGGGAGTGATGCCGACGCGTTTGAGCTGGAAGATGCCGCCAACACCGTGCTGGAGCGGGAGCAGGAACGACTGATGGCCTGGAGAAAGAAGGGGCCTGTGGGGAAACTCCATAACACAACCACGTTCACC
>NMUC01000095.1:0-80196 GCA_002319055.1 Knufia petricola | reverse complement strand
GGAGGAGGAGGAGGAGTAAGAGTAAAGGTCAATGAACATTATGGATGCTACATAGCATGCATACCAGCACAAGCGCTATCGTGGTTATCGTAGATGTCGTGCGTTTTAACTCATACAAACTAGGCATTACCGACAATCTCAACAGCGCTCTGCGCGTTCGGCAGGCCAATCACAGCAATGCCCTGTGGAATGACAACCTCTTTGGCAGAGAAGCAAGCAAAGACAGTCAGCTTTTCTAGCTTAGGACAACTCTTGAAGATGCCAGTCATGACAAAGTCGTCGACACGGCTGACGAATGACAGGTCAAGATCTCGAAGGTTTGGATATTGTTTCTGACCGTCGAAGACTTCCATCAACGCATCGTGGCCGATGTGGCGGTTGGAGTGTAAATCCAGACGGGTAAGTTTTGCACCGGAGTGGTGCATGAGTGCTTTCAGGGCAGCTGAGCCGAAGCCAACGGGATCTTCTTCTGGGCCTTCGGGGTCCTGGTTGTCAATATCTCGGTTGTTGCACAGGTCGATAACGGGGACGTCTGGATTGCCCCAGTTGTTGTCGAACAGAGAGGCAAACGTGTCGTCTGTGAAAGAGGAGCTACCTGTCAGCCGGAGCTTCTTGAGGTTTGTGCAGCTGTTCTTGATAGCCTCAATGACGGTGTCATCGGCATAATAATAATCCTCCAGACATAGTGTCTTTAGGCGAGGACCAAGACTAGTGATGAGGTTGACTAGGATATCGGGAGAGCAATCTTGGGCGATGGCCAGAGTCAGATGCTCCAGAGTGGTGATGGTAGAGATGGCATTGATAGAGGCGTCAGTGGTATGGGCACACTTTCGTAGCTTTAAACGCTTGAGACTGGTACAGCTCTCAGCCATAAACTGTACGGTGGCATCTTTCATGGCATCGTTCAGCTCTGATAGCTTGAGGCTTTGTAGCTGAGAGCCTCTTGCCAGGAAGAGCTCACACCAGACTTGATCAGAGATGAGATTTGTGGCGCCCAACTGAAGATGAGTGATCTTGGTGTTCTTCTCAATCATGTAACGAAGAGCGTCATCTTTGAGTTGGCCAGCGAATCTCAAGTTGACCCTCTCGACATCGGGCATGAATGCAAAGATCTTCTGGAAATCTTCGGTCTCTAGCCTGGCACAGTCGTAGACGGCTATGCGGTCGATGCCTGGCTGCAAGAAGAGCTGCAGTGTGCGGGGGTTTAAGACCCGCTTCTTGGACAGAATCTGGCTCAGGCGATCGAGCAGGTTCTGTGGCAGGTCTCCGAACTCTTCGATGTCGTTGACGACGTCGGCGACCTTCTTGACACAATGCTCAATCAACGACTTGGCGCCTGGCTTGACGTCGCCCATCATGCGATCGCTCTCCTGCTGCCTCTTTCGGACGCGAGGGGCTTGTTTCTTCTTCTTTGCAGCATTGTCGGCCTTCTTCTTCTCGTCCTTGAAGTCCTTGCCACACTTGGTGCACAGCAGACCGCCATCTTGGCCGGCCAGGGTGTAGGCTGTGACGGTGAAGCGCTTCTCGCAGATCTCGCAATTGGCGAACTGACCGGGCTTGGGGGCTGCTTTGGGCTTCTTCAGCATGTCTCTGGCGAGCGTGTCTGAGTCATCGTCTTCATCGGGGTTGTCTTTCTGGTGCTCAAACTTGCGCTTCTTGAAATCTTTGCTGGCCTTGATCTTGGCGATGGCCTTTTCCTCCTTCCTCTTGCGCTTCTTCCGTTCGGCAGCATCTTCCTCCTCGTCAGACACCTCGTCGGCGTTTGCTTCGGCGGCGGCTTGGGCAGCAGCTTGCTCGGCCTGTTGTTGGGCTTGCTGCACACGGGCTTGGTAGTCGAGGTTGATCTGCTGGGCGGAGATGTTATGCGAGGCAAGAAAGTCAGTCAGGGCGGACTGGGGCCCTCTGATGGCATTGCCATTACTGCGGCGTCGACTCCTACTGCCGGTCAGTCTGGCACAGGTTTTGGACTTGGGGTGCATACATGTTATTGGTCGGGTGGTTGTCCTTGGGCGCACTCACTTGGCTTGTGCTCAATGCAAACGTATCAGACAGTGTTAGGCCTGGGGTATTGGGTATCTAGGTAGTAGGTAGTCAACGCGCAACAAAGGCTCGTTTCCTGCAGGCACTGCGAGTGGCCAGAACCTCAACCAGGACCACCAAGCACCTGTCACTCGCTACTTGGCCGATTGCCATGTGTCTGCGATCGCATTCATGAATTCTCCTTTCTGCAGTGGTGGCGAATGCGTGCCCCTTGGAGCACCAAAAAGGCAAATGCAGGCAAATGCAGGCAGATCCAGGCAGATCCTTCCCCACTATTTAGGCGGCAAGTCCGATCGCACCTGACTGATTGGTGATAAGCACGCGGCTGCACGTGTAAAGTGGTTGCAGGCCGCGACTTAGCGTGACTTATCCCTCCAAAGTTCAGACCCTGGGCGGTGCACTAGCCACTGCAGGCTTGATATCTTGACAAGGCAAAACTCCTTGCGACGGTTTGCCTTCTCTCCCACACCCAGCTGGTCGCACAACATGGCTCCGAGAGGTAGATCAACCAGGTCCTCGGTAGCAGCGTCTTCAAACGGTAGGAATGGCGCATCGTCGGCGACAGTGGCACAGGCTGACCTCTATAGTTGCCACCCCCGATCCCTCCCCTGCGACCTCTCGCTCTCGAGGAAGAGGTCGTCCACGAAAATCAACTTCGCTCACTCAGGATCTTTCAATGGAGATCCCCGACTCGGACGAACCAGAACTTCTGACCTTCGAGCCATCGGGCTCCAAGGCAACATTCCAGGGTGTCCTCCTCCCCACCAGGACAGTGATCAAGGACGAGGCCGCGAATCCCAATGCAAGCACCACGCGGTCCAAGTCGAAGTCGACATCCCTCACAGGCTCGGCAGATGCCAGCGACTACGAGACCCCCGATACCAGTGCCGTCACTACTCCGGCCGAGGTTAAAGAAGAGAAGCAGCCCCCCAGGGTCAGTGCTACTGCAAGAGTCCAGGAGCTAAGGAAAGCAAAGGAGTCGAAGAAGCGTGCAAGAACCAGCCGTCCCATCAGTATCGCTGACTCGGAGGACATGGAAGACCAAGACTCAAAGATTGCTGCAAGGCTTCAGGCTGAGGAGTATGGCATCGAGCCTGACAAGAATGGGCAGCCTCCTTCGAAGAAACGAAAGACCGACCGCCTGTCTCTTCTTCTCGACAGCCAGGATAGTGAACTCAGCGAAGAAGACGACGATTACGCAGATTTGTCACCCAAAAAGCCTGTAAGGAAGCTGAAGGGCAAACCAGTTGCAGTGCCTGTCGACACTAGTGATGACGACCTCCCGCTAGCAACCAGACGCCCATCTAAGCCTGCCTCAGCTCGCCGAGCCCCTCCCTCAAGAGCCGCCCAATCTATCCTACTCAGCGACATGTCGGAGCTGAGTGAGCTTGGAAGCCAAGACGAGGAGTCGGACTTCGACGACAATGTCACCTCGACCATCGCAGATACTGACGATGCCAGTGTCGACGACGGCGCTGCTCCTGCTCCTGCCACTGCCTCGGCCTCGGCCACCATGACTTGGCACGAGCGAAGAGCTGCCCTCTTCGAGGAAAAGAGATTGCGAAGAGCCAAGAGAGAAAGAGGCAAGCTCGAGGCTCAGCATCCAGAGATCAAGACCATGTGGAAGGATCTTGAGGCTCAGCCACCTATCAAGCCTGTCGCTGCTGAACAGCCCAAGTACATCAATCGAAAGCTGAAACCCTTCCAGCTTGAAGGCCTCGACTGGATGAGGAAGCAAGAACAGACTCATTACAGAGGCGGCCTTCTCGGCGATGAGATGGGTATGGGCAAGACCATCCAAGCCTGTAGTCTGATCATGTCCGACTATCCTGCCAAACTGCCGACTCTGGTCGTCGTCCCCCCTGTCGCTCTCATGCAGTGGCAGTCAGAAATCACAGACTACACAAGTGGTGCCCTCAAAGTTCTGGTCTATCATGTCTCGGCCAACCCCAAGTGCAAGACACTTACCAAGAAGGAACTTATGAAGTACAACGTCATCATGATCTCCTACTCCAGTCTTGAGTCCATCTACCGGAAAGAAAACAAAGGCTGGACTCGTGGCAATGGCATCGTCAAAGAAGACAGTATCATACATGCCATCAAATATCACCGAGTCATTCTCGACGAGGCTCACAGCATCAAGACAAGAACTACTGGTGTCGCAAAGGCAACATTTGCCCTGCAGGCCAACTACAAATGGTGTTTGTCTGGCACTCCAGTACAGAACCGAATCGGCGAGTTCTTCTCGCTGCTGCGTTTCCTCGACGTTCGGCCATTTGCATGCTACTTCTGCAAGCAGTGCAAATGTGCCGAGTTGCACTGGGAGCAGGACGCTCGAAAGCTGTGTGTCAAATGCAACCACAGTGGTTTCAACCATGTCTCGGTCTTCAATCAAGAGATTCTCAACCCCATCACAGGCTCTGGGGAGGAGGAAGTTCGACAGGCAGGCTTTGCCAAGTTGCGACTTATCACCGACCGAATCATGCTTCGACGACTGAAGCGAGATCATACATCTTCCATGGAGCTTCCTCCCAAGGAAGTCATCATTCACAATGAATTCTTCGGCGAAGTCGAGCGAGACTTTTCCCAGTCAATCATGTCAAACGGAGTCCGGAAGTTCGATACTTACGTTGCTCAAGGTGTCATGCTCAACAACTATGCCAACATCTTCGGTCTCATCATGCAAATGCGACAAGTTGCCGATCATCCAGATCTCATTCTACGGCGCCACGCTGAAGGAGGCCAGAACATTCTCGTATGCTGCATTTGCGACGAACCAGCAGAAGAGGCTATCAGGTCCAAGTGTAAGCACGAGTTTTGTCGCCAATGTGCAAAGAACTACATCCGCTCTTTCGATGGGTCAGGTGGCGACGCTGACTGTCCTACTTGCCACATCCCTCTTGCTATCGATTGGGACCAGCCAGACATCGAGCAGGACGAGGAGAACGTCAAGAAGAGTAGCATCATCAACCGAATCAAGATGGAGGATTGGACCTCTTCGACCAAAATCGAGATGCTCGTATATGATCTGTACAAGCTTCGAAGCAAGAAACAAACACACAAGTCAATCGTCTTCTCGCAGTTCACATCCATGCTTCAGCTCGTACAGTGGCGTCTGCAGAAGTCCGGCTTCACGACCGTTCTGCTGGATGGTAGCATGACGCCAGCTCAACGCCAGAAGTCGATCGAGTACTTCATGGACAATGTCGAAGTCGAGGTCTTCCTGGTGTCACTCAAAGCTGGTGGTGTCGCTCTGAATCTCACCGAAGCAAGCAGGGTCTTCATCATCGATCCATGGTGGAACCCAGCTGCAGAATGGCAAAGTGCCGATCGATGTCATCGAATTGGGCAACGACGACCTTGTGTAATCACGAGATTGTGTATCGAGGACTCTGTCGAAAGCAGGATTGTCATGCTGCAGGAGAAGAAAGCCAATCTGATCAACGGCACGATCAATAACGACCAAGTCGCTATGGAGAAGCTGACACCCGAGGACATGCAGTTCCTGTTCAGAGGGTCGTAGGCTGTGAGATATGCATCTGGCGTGACTCTTGCCCGTTCTTAGCCGAAAAGCAGAGGATATGCATCTTTGCAGAGGTTTTGATGATTCATGTTATTAACAAGGTGGCCTTCTGAGTGGATCGTGTTGCGGCGTTCAAGCATTTTACTAAGGGCGGCAACATAGCACAAGACCCCAATAAGGCATACGACATGACTAAAGCATAAGTAGCGAAGCATGAATGATGGTATGAGACTAGAGTGCTCTCAGTTGAGGTGTACTATTTCGTAACATCTCAATATTCAAGTAGTTCATCTCTAGTTGTTGTCTCCTGCTTGGAGTGTTGGCATGTTCGCTACCTGTAGTCGAGTTGCATGTGCTGACCCTACAGCGTGTGGGGCGAGCATGGATACGGGGGTCCGTAGGGCCATATGGTGCTGTCGTCTTAGCCTCCAAACGTGCCGAGGTCTTCATTCGCCAATCTTCATGCACTGTTCCAAGTCTATGTCGCGACTGGATCATCTGAGCCTGGAATTCTGAGCTGGAACATTTAGACATACCCCTTTCCCGTGACTGCAGTGAATATACGAAATCCATGGCTCATTGATCGTGCGCAGAACTACTAACGTCGAGAGTCACGTGTAGTGACTGGATTGCGAATCCCGAAGCAGATATGTCTCGGTCCGTGAAAGTTGACGTGGTGTTCGCGTCCCTGAAGAACTGCCTGGTCAATCTACCGCCGAGTCTGATAGCTCTCATCTCGAACACAAACACACCAGTGCAAAACGTGGTCGTCGAGCTACAGTTTCGGTCACACAAATCAGCTACAGGATCAGTTTCCAGCGCCGAAATACAACGCACGGCATTTGCAGGATGGACTGGCATGCCAAGCAGGACGAAGCCGACCTCCGCGCTGGAACACCAAAGGTCGAGGGGCGGTAGAGATGGCGACACTCAGACAGTCGAGATTGATGCGTCCTTTGCGAAAACGCTGGGCCTTGCCGAGGGTCAACAAATCGGACTGATGGCCCACCTCGATCCCCCCCTGGCGCATACCGTCAACATCGAACCATTGACACCCTCAGACTGGGAAATCATTGAGATGCATGCTACCTTCCTCGAGCTCAACTTCCTGTCGCAAATTCGTGCATTGCCCAATCCAGCCTACTCGGATAAGACTAAGTCAGGATCCGAAAATGCTCATCCTTTGACATTACATCTATCACCCACCTCAACTGCCAGCATTATAGTTACCTCTCTGGTGCCTTCTCTGTCATCCACACAGACCTTCGCCAAGATAGCAGCCGATGCAGAAGTCATCGTTGCGCCCAAAGCTAGACAAAGGCAGCGGCATACACGAACAGAGACACGGAGCACGGCCAGCAAACGAAGTGTCAAGAGTGAGACCAGCAACAAGACCTCGACTTCCAGGAGGTCAACCCGTACGAGAGAGGCCGTTTTTATGCGTGGACTAGACTACAGCGTTGCGAAGGACTTTGTCAAGCCCGTCGAGGACGCAGAAGGTCTTACAATCTGGCTGAGCAGGACTGTGATGAATTCCGAATCACTCAAAAATTGTGCTTTTGCCCGAGTGTCGGTAGTTAAGCCATCTGCGCTTCGTGCAACGCCTGAACAAGACACGGTCAACAAACTGAAGGAGGAGGATGCTAGTGTCCATGGCCGACCGGCCTCTCGTCTTATTGCCCGCGTGGTGGCATGGGACAATCCCATAAATGACCAGCACGCCATTTTGTCGTCCATGTTAAGCGAGCTTCTCGACATTAGCTCCTTCAGCGGTCTGATACTCAAGGTTGACGCTGCGCCAGAGCCAGTACCTCGCTCCTCCCTCAAGCGGTTTACCTTTTTTCCGTTTTTAGCCGATAAATCGAAGAAGTCAGAGGGACTCAAATTTGGTGGCGAATCGCAAGGCGCAAAGAATGCCATCTCAGATCGTCTACGAATTACGCATGGTGGCGACAATAGTTTACTGACCGGCCCGCTGACGGACGGTATGCTGATCCCGGCGAGCAACGACTCAGAGAATATGACGACCTTCGATGGTGGTATCTTGCGCTTCACCATGTCGAATCCACAGGAGGGCGACGGGCTGTGGGCTATAGGTGGGGAACAGAAGCAGGAATTCGATGTCAAGGATCCAATACCGCGGCCAGTATCGACTTCAGTCCTCTTTCCTACCTTCCCCGACACTTTACCATCAGACCGTGTGTCGCTTATTGGAGTCGACAAACCTTTCAAGCAATGCATGTCGAACCTCACACTCTGCTCCTCTGTCCTACTCACAGGCGGTATTGGAGCAGGTAAGACAGTGGTTGCAACTCAGCTTGGTCATCATCTGCGAGAAGAGTACCTGTTCAACGTCAGCTACCTGTCCTGCCAGAAGCTTGTGACCGACGAGATTCGAGTCTCAAGTATCAAGGAAGAACTGACACGGATGTTCGTCTCAGCTGCATGGTGCGCCAGGCTCGGAGGTCAATCGGTGGTTATATTAGACGACGTGGACAAGATCTGTCCGGTTGAGACGGAGCTCCAGGTTGGCAACGACAATGGACGCAGTCGCCAGGTTACGGAGATCTTGTGCGCAGTCGTAAGACAGTACTGCAGTCCAGAAAGTGGTGTGACGCTACTAGCGACAGCCCAAGGCAAAGACGCATTGAACAGTGTGATCATTGGGGGTCACGTCTTCTCAGAGATCATCTCGGTTCCAGCACCACCCAAGGACATCCGAAACAAGATCCTAGAGCACCTCGTCGCCGAAAGCACCCTCTCACCTACCCAGCCAGGCATGAACGGCCACTCGCGCAACGCAAGCGACTCAAGCAGCATAGCAGATTCGTCCTGGATGAACCCCTCAGATCCCGCCTCCCGCCCCAGCTCTTCTGCGTCCGTGTCCGCCACCGCGGCGCAAACCGAAGGCTTCCTCGCCTCCCCCACCCTCGACCTCCTCGACATATCCGGCAAAACGGACGGGTACATGCCCGCCGACCTGCACCTCCTGGTCAGCCGCGCGCGTAACGAAGCCCTTATTCGCACCATCTCTGACCCCTCACCCACCCCCACCCCGCTCACCCTCACCGCGGCCGACTTCACCGCCGCCCTCCGAAACTTCACCCCTGCCTCGCTCCGCAATGTCACCCTCACACACAGCACCACGACCTTCTCCTCCGTCGGCGGCCTTACCTCGACCCGCAACACGCTGCTCGAAACGCTGCTCTACCCGACCAAATACGCGCCCATCTTCGCGCGCAGCCCGCTACGCCTACGCTCAGGCCTGCTCCTCTACGGCTACCCAGGCTGCGGCAAGACGCTCCTCGCCTCGGCCGTCGCGGGCGAATGCAACCTAAACTTCATCAGCGTCAAAGGCCCCGAGATCCTGAACAAGTACATCGGGGCCAGCGAGAAGAGCGTGCGCGACCTGTTCGAGCGCGCGCAGGCGGCCAAGCCGTGCGTGCTGTTCTTCGACGAGTTCGACAGCATCGCACCCAAGCGCGGGCACGACTCGACGGGCGTGACGGACCGCGTGGTCAACCAGATGCTGACGCAGATGGATGGTGCCGAGGGCCTCGAGGGCGTCTATGTGCTTGCGGCCACGAGCCGGCCGGACTTGATTGACCCTGCGCTGTTGCGGCCGGGCCGTCTGGATAAGAGTTTGCTGTGCGACATGCCGGGGCGGGATGATCGGGAGGACATACTGAGGGCGGTGAGCGGGAAGTTGCATTTGAGTGGCGAGGTGGAGGGCCGGATTGGCGAGGTGGCGGAGCGCACGGCAGGGATGAGTGGGGCGGATCTGCAGGCGTTGATGTATAATGCGCACCTGGAGGCGATTCATGACTTGTTGGGCGATTTGAATTCGAGGGCGAAGGGGGGCGGGAGTGCAGCGAAGGCGCAGGGCGACGAGCGGCGGTCGTCTTCAGTCTCGAAGGGGAAGAAGGACAAGGGCACCCACAACAAGCATGATTTCGTGCAATTTCTGTACGGCAAGGAAGAGGACGAGACGGCGAGACGGTCCGTCACGTCGACGGCGCTGGATCCGCGGGCGGTGGTGGTGGCGAAGCTGGAGGAGTTGAAGGTGGCGCGGAAGAGGGAGAAGGCCGCGATGAAGGGGTTGACGTTCGAGGCGGATGCGCGGAAGGAGGCGGTGGAGAAGGGTGAGGAACGCGATGATAAGGTGTATATCTCGTGGCAGCATATGGAGAAGTCGTTGGCGAGCACCAAGTCGTCGATTAGTGCGCAGGAACGGAGGAGGCTCGCTGCTATTTACGACGAGTTTGTGCAGGGCAGGAATGGGGAGATGCCGAATGGGGAGGGCAATAAGGAGATTGGTGGGAGGACGAGCTTGATGTAGCTGGTGTTGGTGTAGTATAGGCAGTCTTGGGGCTGAGTGTGCGGGCAAAAGCGCATTCTACGGGATGTTTGAGTTCAGATTATTCTTGACTTGATTGTGTTCTTCTGCACTTAGAAGATAGCAAGGGCATTTGGCGGGCTACCGACCGAACCTGGCACGTTTAATGGACAGCTGGTCAACAAGAAGCTATATTTCTTCTTCTCCTTGCATACGTCGCTCAAAGCCTTTAGATCCCACAGCTCACCGATGTTCATGCCGAAGAGGGAGAGGAACCATTGGTGGAGAACTGTACAAGTTAGTCGACGTTTCACACGCCATCGTCTGGCACTTACCTAGCCCGTCAATGCCAAGCACACTGCCATCCTCGTCCAGTGGAGGAATAGTCTCGTATGCGATCGCATCACCCGCCACCGCGCTGAAGTGCTTGTTCCAGTGCCACTTCGCACTGTCCTTGTTGCCCTCGACACCACACGTTTGATGGGTGCCCAAGGCCTTGGCCTGCTCGTCGGCGTTCATCTGACTTAGTTCCTCGGTGAACCCCGTCCTTACGATCAGAATGTCACCCTGCTTGAACTCGACACCCTCCCATTTGGCGACCTCTTCTAACTCGGACGTCTTGATGCGATGCGCGCCGAAACAATCAACTTTCTTGCCCTGACTCTCGGCCCACGCCCTGTAGTCCAGCAACACACCGCGTCCCACCAGCCCGCCGCGATCATGCCAGTGGTTCAAGGTCGGCAAGTCCTTGTCCGCGTCGTATTTTCCGAAATCCTGCGTCAGGGCGTCGACAGACGTCTGGCAGCCGTTGTAGCTCTTGCCGCTCGGCTGGTGGGCGAAGTGGACGAGGGAGTCCCATTGGGAGGAGCACTGGGTGTTGAATTCCACTTCGTCATCGAAGCCGTGCACTTTCATAGGGGTGTCGTTGAAGTTGATGACTTTGTGGACGAGGCCTTTGCGGCCGAAGCCGGGGGTTTGGATGGCGCCGATGGGCCAGTTGAGCGAGACGGATGTGCCTGGGTGGGTGTGTTAGCCTATAATCTTCCAAT
This sequence comes from Knufia petricola, assembly GCA_002319055.1. Lineage (NCBI taxonomy): Eukaryota > Fungi > Ascomycota > Eurotiomycetes > Chaetothyriales > Trichomeriaceae > Knufia > Knufia petricola. The sequence continues at coordinate 69,248 of NMUC01000095.1, read as the reverse complement.
TGATATGTCTGAGGAAGAAGAGTGTCTGGACTTGGCTCTTACCATCTGTGGCTTCCTTCAACGCGTTCTGTACGACCTGGGGTGTAAGGAGATTGAGACAACCCAGATGATCTTTCTTGCCGTTCTTGTCGAAGACACCCCAGGCGCAGCCCTGTGGCATGCCTTCGACGGCAGGCAGCGAGTCGAAGTCGGGGATGTTGGAGTAGTCGGCCATGGTGGTGGTGTTCCTGTTTGGTCAGTAGTATCACCTGTAAATATCTCGTCAACCAGTCTTGCAGCAGATGAGCTTTGTGTGGAGCGCAGGGAGATGTATTGTCTATGTACAGGCTCCAAGCTCTTCTTCTCCCTCCTGTCCCGAGGTTCAGCTACTAGGCCTCGCTGACGGTGGGGTATGTCGCAAATACACTTTGAGTCTTGATTCAGACTCTTCCCCTCATTCTCACGGCGCTCCGGGGCTGCAGATCGTGACTTGACCTAAGGCAGACACAGACCCGAATTCGAGACTCACTTTCGGTGTAGTCTAGTCCCAGTAGTGGCAATGTGGAGGTAAGTCAGCATACAGAAGTCACGACTCCGGTAGGTCAACGAGGATGACGAGGGGTGTCTGCCGCCGCCCCGACGCGTGCGTATTCGACACGCTAATGCGCAACCGTAGCTAGCGAGCGCTTCACTTGCCAGATTGGTAGCTAAGAGAAGGTCATCTTTGGGTTTCCAAATCGAGCAGGTGCGGCTCTCCACCCGTGGTGTAGAGGTGTAACTTGTCCCGCGCTCTTCGTTCACAGCTAGGTATACACCTATACCATGGTACAGCTGCCTAGAGATATGTCGCTGTACTGGCATCTACATTAAGCGGTACCAATCTGGTTACCACTCGCCAGACTAGTGCCTTGCCCCGTGACCATCGAGCTCTTGGCTCCTCGAGCTGCTGATGTGGGGTAGACTCGTTCAGCCTGACAGTCCAACGTCGACAATGATTTAGGCAGACACGGCCAGGGCAACTCTGTGAAGTCCATCTCACAGTGTGGAGGCCGATGCCTCTGCGACACGTTTTCTGTGTAATGTCTGATGGTTGTTGAGATGAAGTACCCACCAGACAAGTACCGACAATCTACGTGCTTACGTCTCGTCCACTGAGATGGCACATTTATCACCGCCAGTCAGTGTTGAGAGACAAGGTCTAGACACGATAAGCAGTGCCGGGTCCCACCAGTATCAATACACTCAAGTGAATGGAGGCACAAACTTCCAAGGTAACAATTATGGGCACATCAATTTCCAGAGCAGTCACTTCCACCACAATGACCACAGTACTCCAAAGCTTGACTTTCTGAAGTCCCTTGATCCTGGTGTAACTAAGGTACGCTACAATTCTATCACGAACACTAAGTACGAAACGTTTGAATGGGTATTCAATGAAGAGGAACTCATAAGAGCAAGGCCCCCGCCCACTCCGAGCTTCCCAGAATGGCTTCGGGGGGTCAATGAGTACATTCTTGGTATCAGGCAAAGCCGGCTCCGGTAAAAGCACATTCATGAAATTCCTTGCAAAGCACCCCAAAACGTTGTCCAGCCTTGAACAATGGGCGGCAGGCAATCACGTTGTCATCTTGTTCCATGGCTTCTGGGCTTCCGGCACGAAGCATGAGTATAGCATGAAAGGACTACTGGCATCTTGCATATACCAGTTTGCCACGCAAGTACCTAGTGCTTTGGAACGACTCAACTTGCTTCCAGGGTCTGTACCGAAGTACTCCATCGACCATTGGTCGCAAGACGAGCTGTACGACCTCTTGTTCATTCTATTGGAACAATCATCAACGTGTTGTTGCCTCTTCCTAGATGGTCTTGACGAATTTGACCACCAGGATGACGATGACCACATCTTCGAACTCGTAGCAGAGATGCAGAGCCGATCGAAGACTAAGGTTTGTCTGTCTAGCAGAGCCATGCCGCATGTCTTGAAACGACTGATCAAGAGCCCGACCGTGAGATTGCAAGACCTCACTTGGAACGACATATATACGCACGTCTGGAATACATTGCAGGAAAAGATCGACGTCGCAGAACGAAACGACGGCGGATGGGAACTTGAACTCCTAGCTCGTGAAATGTGCAACAAAGCCGATGGTGTGTTCCTGTGGGTCCACTACGTGCTTCACAATGTTTGCAGAGGTTTGAAGGTAGCCGATGAGATACCCGAACTTAGGAAGCGAATTGATGAGCTACCACCCGAAATCATCGACATGTCAAAGCAATCTGGGAGAAGAACAATCGCGACCATCCTGTACATGCAAAGCAGGCTGCTAAGATTCTTTCCATGCACAAACACTTCCCAATGCCACTCTTCCAGCTCGCAGCCCTAGTGGTGCCGACGTTGGTCAAACATTACTCGATCAGTCAGAACTCCATGGGAGAAGACAATCTAGACCAAATTTGCAACGCGTTTCTTGAACGTCTTCCCACGCTGAGTGCAGGTTTTCTAGAGTGCCGCAAGGTTAATATCTTTACTATACATGACTCAGCCGTCGGGTCTAAAAGCATGCAAACTTCCAGATCACCTCGACCCAACGGAAGTTGGCGAACGATGGAAGTCCAATTCATACATCGGACTGTAAGAGACTTCTTGGTTGACAACACGTTTAGTGGTGCCTTACTCGGTGATGTGTATGATGAGCATGCCACAATATATGGTTACGTGCAGTCGCTGCTAGCATGTTTCGTTGAGGGAGTGTACGACCTGACACCCAAAAATGTTGCAACAGTGTGTTCCGCTTTTAGCTCAATCCGGAGGAAAGATGCCTCTGTCGTCGACCAGATAGATGCTACCTGCTCAGTGCTTGTCCAAGCCCGACATCCGACGCTGACAGGCTCTACTTCGAACTGGGTTCACTGTCTGATGGAAGTAGACACCCAGACAAATCGGGGTGCCGGAATCCCTGACTTTCCATTTTTCCTCGCTAGCTGCGCAGTTTCACCATCTTGCATTATGCATGTTCTCAGCACCAGAGGCTCCCAATGGACCCCCTATTATAAAGGCTGGCTGGCTTCGTGCCTGGGTAGAAATACCACTCCTATGAGACTTCACGACCACCACTGGGCCAATGCCATTGAGACATTCGTTCACCTCACGACGCACGACGCCGACATTACGACTCCTCAGCCGACCTTTAGCCGCAATTGGTACATCCGGTCGCCAGTGCTGTCGCTCCTGAGTTGGCTTGTGGCAGATATTCCGAACAGTGTTTACGTTCGAAAGGATGATATACAAGCTCTACTGAAAAGTATTGGGGGTCTCAACCTCAATTCTCAGTTTGTGACGCTCTATGCGCGGAATTTCGATGGTTTTTACAGATTCTATGGTGAAGTGGGACAGGTGGGGGATTGGATTTTGATTAGCTTTGTCGCGACTGATCTTGTGGAGATGTTGGCGGCTCTTTTGAGCGAGCGCGCTCCAAATGGTCCTCAGGCCAGGAAGCTCGGCCATCACGGCGACGGGAGACAGAGTGAACGCAAGCTTTCGAGCCAATGCAAGGCTCACTGCAGGATTATTGCAAGAGACGTGGGCAAGGTGATTTCCGATGGTTCGGAGGACTTTATTGCTGCTTTGCTATGCTCATCTGCTGTAGTACGGTCACAGATCCTCGACCACATCTTCCGGCAAGACACGGATAGCCCTGGTGTTGCTCTACGAAGTCTGGAGTTCGATGGACCAGTCTGGCTAATACCAGACGCCGACTCCACGATCCCGTACCCAAGTGGTCAGTCATACACGGTTTTGCCAGTTGATCCTTATGTTGAGGTGCTGCCACACGAGTGGAAGCAGCATTGCATCCTTCGCGACTACTATGCCAAAGAAGCTCAAATCCAAGCCGTCTATCGACCTGAGCGACGCGCGCGAATAAATCGGTGGCGAGAAAAACGTCCAGTGTGGTCGCAATCAAAAACGATTTACGACGACGATCTCGATCGTGGACGTGATGGAAAACCACTGAGTCTTCCGAGATGCGCGTTCCCCTCCTGATCGACTCGAGAGCCCAACAGCATCCTCAGACGAGGGGCGCTCCATATAAGCAGCGCCTCCAGTCGAGCTGGTACTATAGCACACCGCATCCCGGCCACGCATTGCACAGGTTGCTACATCAACGCTACGACGGCAAAACAGATCCTTGCGTGCACACTCAGCGACAACGGCCTGAGAGAGCGCTCCAATCAGCGCTTCAGCTTACACTAAGACACAGTGTACGGTCCGTGGTCTTGTGTCAGACATAAGGACTCGAAAACCCCTGACTGCCGGTGTCTCGCTCACCCTGCTCCGCCTGATGACCCAGAACGAACACTTCGAGCACGGGTTGAGCAGATGGAGCGACCCGCCAGCTCGAGCTTTCTCACGAGGACTGCCCGAGCGTATGTTACGATGACGCTGGGCGTGCTTCAAGACCAGATCCAATAAGACAAGGGAGCTGGATTATCGACCGTGGAATCTCATCAAGCGCTGGTGTGATGAGAACTAGTGTCTGAGCGGTCGATGCTAAGAGCACGATTGCATGAGTGAGGCACAGCATGCTTGGAAACGACTTCATCCATCGTGAGCAATCAAGGCCGATGCTATACCTTCGACCTCTGCCTAGTCTTCGGTCCGCCTTTGATGTCAGCTGCGCCGTCAACTTCTACCGGAGCGCCTTCTTCATCAACATCATCAGAGTCGTCACTTTCATTATCATCCTCGTCCTCATCAAGATCCGACTTGAGCAACTCCTCCTGAGCCTCTTCGTCATCCGAGAACGTCTCGAAATCATCCTCACCATCGACTTCAGCACCGCCCTCAGTCTGCGTCGTGCTCGCGACTTCGCTCAACGCATCGACCTTCCTCTTCCCAGGCATCTCACCGAGTCGGCCTTCTCTGCCCTCGATTCCAGTCTGGACGGCCTCTGCCTCCGTCTCACCAGCTTTTCTCGATGGCGGCGGCGAGAACCACGGGATCTTTCCTCTCAAAAAGTCGTTCAAAACCATCTTCGCCACACCGTCGACGTCAGCCTCGCCACCCTTCAATAGTCTGCCACCCTTCCTCGCGATGATGCTCAAGAACTCGATCGGGTCGTCGTTGTAATCGCTATGCTTTATCTCGTACGTCCGCTCGATATGCTTTGGCTGTGTCCGCCTCAGCACAGCGGCGACGTACTGCGCTGGGTGTTCGACATTCTCCACACGCACTACGCCCCGCAGAAGGATGTCCTCTTCTGAGTCGCTTTTGCTGGGTGGTACGATTCCAGGACAATCGATCAGGTATATCCGCTTCATGAGGGTGATATACTGCCAGACCTTCGTCTCACCAGGGATTGGTGCGACTGTGCAGACTTTCTTCTTTCGCAGAGTGTTGATGATGCTCGACTTTCCTGTGTTGGGGTATCCGATCAGACCGACGGAGATCTGCTTGCGTGAGGCGTGCAGCGAGCTGAATTGTCTCAACAATGTGATCAGCGATCCCTTGCCGAAAGAGTTCGTGATGGAGGCATGGAATGCCAGAGTCGGGTATTCTTTTGATAGTGATCGAACCCATTGGGCCTATAGAGAAATTGTCAGTTATGTGAAACATTACTAAGAGACGTGCGATGAGAAAGCTCAGAACGGCAAAGCAGTCTCAACTCAAATGGGACACCCGTGATGCTCTGGTGACAAAGCACAAGCAGAATGCTCATGCCGTCGGATACTACCTTTCAAGATGAGAGATAGGCGAGCTTGGTTGATCTACCACTGCTGTAACAGGCGACTTTTCATTGTGTTGCAAAAAATAGCAAGAAATGTGCCTTGACTTAGCGGTGGAAAGGGGCGGAGACTGAAATGAGAGATGTGAGACTTACGCAGACTTTCGTGGGCACCAGGTCGCACTTGTTCAGGACGAAGACCAAGTGCTTGTGCGGTGCCTCTTCCTTCATGTACTTCTCGACACTGCGACAGCGGGTGCCCTCGGGATCTCGAGCGTCGAGCACATGGAGGATGACGTCGGACGAGTCAATGACCTTGTAGAGCTCGTTCCATATTCTCTTGCTCTGGCCTTTGGAGAAGATTGGTTCTCGTGCTGTAGTCAGTTCTGAGGCATCATCGTTCTCTTCCATCTCTTCGGCTGTCTTGCCGCTCAGCAGCTTGTTCTCCTCGAGTCGCTCTAGGTAGTTGTCGTGCATCTTCACCGTCTCTCCTGCCAGGTCGCCGATGCTGCTTGCGTTCAGTTTGACTCGTTTTCGTTGCGATTTTGGCCCGAAAGTGTCTTCGAATGGGGCAGACTCGACGGCGATTTTGGCAGCATGCTGCTTGACACCATTCTTGGTGTTCTCGGCGTCTCGAATCAAGCTCATTGGCAGTTTGTTCGTCTTCAGCAAGACCTGGTATGGGTCGGCTGTCCTCTCTGCCACTGCCTGTCTGAAGGAGTCGAGAGCGCCCTGCGATATGACCCTTGTGTTTCCGAACCATTTTCGGTTGGGCTCGATTCGTGCTTTGGGCAACTCGCGAGACTGGTACGAGGCGGCCTGAGTGACCTCTCCTGCTGCATTGTGTCGCGCCTTGCCACCCTTCAGCATGTTCAGGGTCTTGAGCTTCTTCGCATTGCTAGGGACTGGTCAGCATGTTCGTCCTTCGCTTCACATCATACCAACTCACCGATAGAAGTTCTCGCCCTTGACCTTGACATTCTGCATGCCATCGCCCGTCTTGTTCTGCCGCACCTTGCGGTTGGCTTCTTTCTTTCCTGTACCCATGATGTCGTCCTGGGACTTGACCAATGCAAAATGGTAAATACACTACAGCCGAGTCGTGTGTAAATGGCTGAACGTCAAGTCTAATGTCAAGGTCCAGAGCGGTCGCATAATTCTTTCTCGCAACTTTTTCGAAAATTCCATGCCGCAAGTCTATGTACCCGAAGTTTAGGCGAACAATGAGCTACGGTTCGCAAAAGCAGCATTTGGCGCGACGGTATGTGCTGTATGCACCTCCGCAGTAATTAGACAGATCAGACTAGCTTATGCCCTCGACTACCAGTATCCTGCTGTTCTCACGATTCCACAGCGCGGCGTCAATCATTCAGTAGCTGTCTTCTAGGCAAAATGAGAATTGTTCGACGCATCATAGTCTGTGTTCTTCAGTCATGGACTATCTCTTTCATCACCACCCATGTCCCTGCATCCTACATCACGGACTAAGTCGATCAAATGTCAAGTTTATGCACGTTTCATTGATTTCACCTCAATCTCGTATTTCGACCAAGTGAACATTCCGGACCATATCGTCCCTGAACATCAATCAAAATCCCTTGCTCTTCGTCCTGAGGTCGTTAAAAATAAGTTACCCATGCACCCACAGTTTGTGGCTTAGACTCATAGCCCAAGAGTCGTAGAAGTGGATATATGGTAGAGCTCACGCCGAAACTTTGCAGTGGTACGACTGCGTCCAGGAGTGGCGAGTTACAGATACCAAAATGGCCCAGCAGCGTTGCTCATGAATGCCCTGCAACTCTTTACTCCGCAGTCATCGACGCTGGATTGTTGGAGACTTCACGTGCTCAAACCAAATGTGGTCCTCGATCTCTCTATCCCTCCAATCCGGATTCTTCCTATACTTCGACGTGCAAATGTTCAGGAAACATCTGTCATGTCTTTCCTCCCTGGCATGGTCCCAGACATCCTTCCAGCCTAGACAAGCCCTGTGTTCCTCGCAGACGAACTCATTGTCTTCCAGATGTCGTTCATACTCGGACACATAGTCAAAGGCTGCATCGCAGTCAGAGCACTGCCTGCGTGTCCATCTGGTACTCTCAACAAGACTTCGTGAGTCGGCATGACGAGCTTTGGAGGTATTTTCGTCGGACACGGCGGTGGTTCCCATGTCGTCCTCGAAGTCTTCGCTGTCGTCCCAATCTCTGTCTTGTGTGTCATCTGGAACAGGGTGGTTGTTGCTGTCACAGTATCTGCTGACTCGTAATCTGGAGTCCCCACACCAGCCACATTTTGTACGTGCTTTAAATCCCTTCTTGCGACACCTTCTGCAAAAGTTGTATCTAGTCCCTTCATCCGTGAAATGGGCGTGTCGTCTCTGCGCTCCACAAGACTCACAGTAACGCATTCCGGCTGGGACGCTTGGTGAGCCAGGAGAGTCTGTTTTATGCGGCTGCTGAACACTACAATCGACAAGGTAGTGGGTCTCAGTCAGATATCAGATCATATGATCTTACGGACTTGGGCGAAAGACAGGCAGGAACGAGATGGAGAAGCTCAGCTAGTTATAACATACTTGCATGCGGCGCGCTGGGCTTCGGCGTGCTTAGAAAGGCACCGATCTTCCACTCAATATGGTGTCCATAGTTGATAGGCTCTTGCAGAAGGAATTGAGAAGTCTGTGATGTGATGACTCGTGATGCTGTGGGACGAAATGGGCGGACCCTTGCATGTCAGGTCGGCGTAGTCCAGGTCGTACGTGTAGGATACATGCACTGTGTCATGTGCAGATAAAGCTGGTAGCCTCGGTCAGTATCCTAATCTGCGTCTGGAGCGGGAAAGCACATCTGTGTCGCAGTACTTTCTGAACCTCTAAGTGGCGGCATCGAGTAACTTCAGTGAGGATTTTGATAGCCAGAGAATCGAGCTTCTGAGCCCAGGTCACGCGATTACCTGTTATGTGACAGTGGACCACCTCAAGAGCTAGAGCACTGGCCCTGAATCCGAGTCGACATGGACAATTCTGCCCACTCAGACACGGTGTCACTTCCACCTTCCAGCAGACCACCAATAAAGGAGCTGCTGATGGACTTCTTGTGCGTCCCGCTTTCCCTACAAGCCAAACCTTGACTGTTTGCCGAGCTCCCGACCCTGAGTTGTAAAGCCTAGAACTTTCACAAGAGGAGCTGCTGCGGTTCGCGACTATAGCCGCGTGTATTCCACCACTTGAGCTTGGTCCGTAACTGTTGGTGTAGTCTGTCTTGCTTCTGACATCGCCTCCAGGTTGAATCTGAATTATTGCCAGAGGTTGAGCGTACACAGATACCAGTAGGACAAATCAGCACCGCCCGCATGCTGAGAGTTGTGAAAATAAGCTGGCGGTGTCTGCCTCTTGCACGAGTCAGACCTCGTTAGGACATGCAGCTTGCCGCCAGTGTCTCGGTATCTGCAGCGTACATCGTTGAATCCACTTCGGATTTCGGGCGCCTGACCTGGACGTGAGGAATCCTGCGTAAAGTGCTGCGAATTGATGTTTGCAAGTAGACTGTCATACTTTGCACCACATGGTGGTTTCGCCGCTGTGAGGCTTGAGAGCATTCACCTCATCAAGGAAGAATTTTGATTTGATCTAGGAAAAAAAGAAGCAATGAGTCCAGGAGCTCTAGGATTCAACACAATCTCGAGATGCGGGTTCACTTGAGGTGACTAGCTTTCTCCTTCTGGGATGTAGTGCCCATAACACAAAGCAGGCAACAAGAGTCAGATATCTTCTCAGCGACGTTCCTGGCCCATAGGCGCATGAGTTTTGCTGCCAGGTATGGTCATAATCGACATGATTATTGAGAGCCTCAAGCGCTTTACACTTGATACGCCGGAATTGGTAGGCAGGACTGGGGTGTGGTACGGAGCGGCAAAAGTTCTCAGCGGCAGGTTCGTCTCGGCGAACTGGAGTGTGGGCGATCTAGTAAGGCGAAGGGCAAGATCCTGGAGGACGATGACTTGAAGCTCGCGTTTCAACGAAGATCCGGACTTGATCAACTGGAGGGATCAAGTATCCCTGTATGACACAAGAAAGCAATTGGTGTTGATGGTCTGTGTAGGGCCTTTTAAGCTTCGTTCACCATGAAATAGGACATAGACGGGACCGATGCGAGGAGGCCCAGCACATGGAGTGCTCTGAGACTTTCCGGCAAATCATCAACTGTGGACCTGAAAACCCCCCGCGAAAATGCTCGAGCAATGGTAATGATCTTGCTATCACACATTCACAGCATCTCAATAGCCTCGGTCAGCCCTTCGAAATCCACTTCTATTGCTCCTTCAGTCAGTAGACCCTTGGCCACGCCCCGTAACCTCTTCTGCCCCATCTCCTCCTCAAGCTGCGAGCTCTTCTCCCTTGCCAAATCAATGACACTACTGTCCAAGCCCGCAAGTCTAGCCACATTCAACCCGTAGCTCCGATGAGCAATGCCTTCACCAACTTCATACAGGAAAGTTACATTATCACCTCCTTCTGTGTCCTCACTAAACCGCATGTGCACATTCTTCAACTCCCCCTCCTCGAAAGAAGTCGCCATCCGTGCAAGGACCTGGTAATGCGTGATGAACAACGTCAGACACTTCTTCTCGCGAACAAGCCAATCAAGCACAGCCCCTGCAATCGCTACACCGTCATGCGTCGATGTACCACGACCCAGCTCATCGAGCACAACCAAACTCCGGTCAGTGGCAAGCTTGAGAATATCGCTTGTCTCGCTTAACTCAACCATGAATGTACTCTCGCCAGCCATCATGTTATCAAATGCGCCCATACGCGTGAAGACTGCATCGACTATGCCCAGATTTGCCTCATGCGCGGGCACGAAGGAGCCAATCTGAGCCATGATTGTGATGAGTGCCACGGAGCGGACGTAGCTCGATTTGCCGCCCATGTTCGGTCCTGTTACTAGAAGCGCTCGCGTAGCATCTTGATGTAGTGAAACATCGTTTGGAACGTAAGCGTCAAGCAGAAGCTGTTCGATCATCGGATGGCGAGCACCCTTGACTTCGACCTGTGTTCGGTCGACGAACGTTGGTCGGGTGTAGCCCGGCTGTTGTGCGATAGTAGCTAGAGACATGAGGCAATCTAGAGTAGCTAAGCTCAATATTGCATCTCGAAAGTGCGCATACTTCGCACTGATGTCGGCTAGAAGAGTTTGGAACGCCGCATCGCAAGCAGCAGCAAGACTTTCCTTGTGCTGGTCCCTCTCCCGGACTAATTTCACGACTTCAGGTGGATGAAATCGTGAAAGCTTTTTTGTTCCGCTAACCTTCGTCCATGAGGCTGGGACTTTCTTGATGGTGGCAGAAGAATTTTCGACTTCAATCAAATAATCGATGCCTGCAACAGTAGCATAGTCGACCGGGCGCTTGCGACCAAGCTTTTCGGCTGCCTCCGTTCGGAAAACATCCAGATCATGTTCGACGCTACTAATACCGTACTTGTGATCCGAGATGTCTTCCGTTTCATGCTCTTCCCGAAAGAAGGCATATTTGTCGTCAGATTTGGCAGCGTGGAGGTTGATTTTGTCAAGGTAGGTGGTGATGTCTGACTGTATGGTTGGCAGGCTTATGACCGCATTCGCAAGCAGGTCGGAGGAAAACCCTGTTGCTTCGTGGCTAGTAGCATGGGAGTACTCTTGAGCCAAATATTGAAATGCTTGCAGTACAGTTAGTAGCTCTGGCCGGGAACATTTCCCATAGTAGATTCTCAACAAGCTCTTCTCAAGGTCGCTTCTCATTCGGGAGAGCACTCTCTTGAGCTTGTCCACTGGTACACTCTTCTCGACATCAAGCAATTCCTCGACTGCATCGAGTCGAGCATCAATAGCAGTCTTGTCAAGCAGCGGCCTTCCTACCCACTTCCTCAATAATCGACTACCGAACTTAGTCTGTGTCCGATCCAGAGTCCAGAAAAGACTACCCTTCACCGTGTAGTGGGTCTGATTCTGGTAGATCTCTAAGCTGTTCAATGTATTGCCATTCAAGAGCATGTGAGATCGTGCGGAAAATGGCTGGAAGTACTTTGTCAGGTCAAAGACGTTGGCTAGGCCGTAGTCAGTCATGTGGGTCATCAAGGCTGAGAGGCACACCATCACATGCTCAGGCAGGCCAAGGACCTTATCCAGAATTTTTGCTGCCTTTTCTTCCTGTGATGAGGATCTGAGCTTCTCGGAGTAGAAAGTGGACACATGGTTGTGAGCTTCTGCTGCTGTTGTCTTGTGCTTGTTCACACGTTCAACTCTTGCCTTATCACCGAAAACATTGGCCTTGCTCCCCGAAAGATGCATGACAAGCTTGTCTGATGCTTTCGAAAGATCACCAACGATCAAAAACTCGCACGGCGCAATGTGCAGCAGACGAGTCTCGATCTCACTTCGCATAAAACCGTCCTCGAAGTCGTCGTAAATGATGTCTCCCGTAGCAGGCTGAACCGCGACAAGGCCAACATGGACTTTCTCATCATTGCCATAGCCTTTGGCATTCGTCTCCGTTAGGCAAAGCAGGAAACCGGTAGACTTTGCAGGGTTTGCAGCTTGGTTCGCACTCGCTTCCTCGAGACCTTCCACGTCGTCGATGTATGTGCCCTTGGTGTAGAGATTGGTCAACTTTCGTACAAATGGCGTATTCCGATTGTCACCAACAGCCTTCAGCGCCGCTGTTTCGATTTGACGCACTACTCCCACCTTGTGCCCTGCCTGTACCAGACGCTTGACATGCACGTGAAGTCTGTGCACGGGAATGCTGGCTGAAGCAAAACGATCAAGATGGGCCTCTGACGGGTGCTCATCGAACCGGTACTTCCCCGGTATACAGACGATTCCGAGCTCTTTTGCAGCAGTTCTGGCGTCTTCTCCCCAGAACTTGAACTTGTAGCCAACCTCGACAACAAGCAATGTGTCCATATGGGCCTGCTTGATATCGATCACTTGCTTCTCCATGGGCGTGAGTTTCGTGCCTTTCTTGCCAGCTTTTCCTTTTGCTGCAGGTTTTGCTGGCTCTGGCGCAGCATCTTCGTCGTCGTCGCCTTCATCGTCGGCTCCCTCGTCGTCAAACAGTGCCCTGTTCCTCCGTTTGATGTCATTGATGCTGTCAGGATTTCCAAGCTTCTTCACGAATCGGCGATGCAGCTCAGCTCTGCGTGGATCATGCTCTTCCGTGCTACCGCCGTTCTCCTGCTGAGGCGAGGAATCGAATAAGTATTTCGACGTCCGCTGAGGTACGGGAGGCCGCACTGGCAATGATCTAGCATTCTGACCATTGGCTGGGAGCGGACGTAGGTGCGACTCTTCCTCGTCCTCGGCAGCTGGAGGCTCTTCTCGATCGGTAGGGACTTTCGTCTCGGTGCTGACCTTACGACGCTTCGCATCTGGAAGCTCGAACTCGTTGTCGCCCGGGTCTGCTCGTGACGTTTTTGGAGTCGTTGGCGCAGGCTTCTGGAAGAAGGCACTCAGGGTCTGCTGCTTCTTAGACGCCATGACCCATCAGCCCGTGACTATGCCAACCGCTGCTTGGTCGATGTCAATGTCGATGATTCAACACGAGACTGGCGCGTCGACGCGAACAGCACGCGTCATACGGCTAGCGGAGTGGGTGGGTGAAGAAACTCCAAGCAAGATTATCATTCCACCTTGCGACTGCAGAAAGGAAATGTGAGACAGAAGCTGCGGAAAGCGCCGTTTTTCCCGTTGAGTCTACTTGCGCGATAACTAGAGACTGCGAAAGTAGCCTTCACTATGTCCATGCAAGCTCTATCACGAGCACGTCCTACAACAACAAGCATATCTTCCCCCATCCATACTTCTTGTACAGGCTATTGCATAGCTTTTCCATCTCTTGCCATCTACCTAACTCCAGCAGCTTCTTCAAATATATTGTACAAGAGGGATGTCTAGCTATCTCCATCCATAGTTCCAGAACAAGCGAGTGAGTGTGGCTAATGACTGCTCTGAAAATGCCTTCGTCAAGTAGAATCTCTCCTGTCATCAATGAGTGGCATGATCGTTGCTTCACGGAGCGAACAGTGGCTGTCGATATTGTGTTGCAAAGCCGGTTGTGTCTGCGTCGAAACCAAACTCCTCCCGCTTCCTCGGACTCTCGTTCAGCCTGGCAAGCGCTGCCATCAACGGGTTGCGGACTGGCAGGAAAGCGTCATTCTCGTTGAAAGGGTCGAAACTTGGAGCGACAACGGGGTTGAATCTGTTCGGGTTGACTGGTGTTCGTCCAACAGCAAATCGATCCATTCCAGCTTGGGAGAAGAGCGGGTTCATGGTAGTATGACCTTGAGGGCTGATATTCATGTTCAGCGCAGCAGCATTTTCCTTGCCTTGGCCAACATCAGGGAAAGCAGGGTAATCACTGAACCGCTCCCGGATGAGCTTGAATGGGTCGTACGCTTCTGCCTGCGGTCTTTGCCAGGGCGGCGAGGAGTAAGTTAGCTGAGGTCGAGCTGCGTTTGCATCGACATATGCGGGAGGTATCATCTCTGAGGAGCCGTCACCACCGAACGATGGAGGCGAGTCCTGGTAGACGGTGAAGTTGCCCTTCTTCCTCTTCTGACCGAAGCTACGGATAGCAAGCTTAAATTCTCGGCTCTCATCCTCAGTCGGCGAGAAGCGGGAGGTGGACCTGACCATGTCATCGATGGACGAGCTGGGCAGCTTGCTTGGAGTCTCGAGGTTCTTCCGTGGCCGTCCCCTAGGCTTCTTGACCTCCTTCAGTCGTCGTTTTGCCCGAGGAGCTGATGCCTTACGTCTCTTTGGCGTTGGCTTCTCAATGACAGTTTCACCTTCAACGGGGCTATCGTTCTCCAAGTCATCCATATGACGCCTCTTCAGGACCCGACCAGCTGCAGAGTGGACAGTCTCGGTTGGCTCGACCCGAGTAGCGTTTCGCTGTAGATTCCTGAGCACCGACGCGTCTTTTCTCTGGTTTCGTTTTCTCCTCAGCTCCTCGGGTGCAGCGTCGAACAAGTCCATGCCTGGCCACTGGGTTCCTTTCAGCTGCGGAGTGCCGGGAGATAGCTTGGCTGGTGTCTCTTCCTCGGCGGGACAGTCTCCGTCGTCTTCAACAGACTGAGACGGCAGCGTCTTTGGTGGACTAGAAGCAAGAACCGGATAATTGTTGCGTCTATGGTTGTTAGCTCTGACCAGACAATGAATTGAGGGCAACTCACCTCGAAGCAGGAGCAGGGGTGTAATCCAGGTCACCAAAGTCTTCGTCCGAGACCCGAGACTTGAGAGTTGGTGGCTGAGGTTCGTAGGCAGAGGCTGCCGGTGGTTGCTGTATGGCTGCGGTAGACTTTCGTCGTCGAGACCTGCCTGTATCGTATACTGCGGACAGCCGAGCCTCATTGGCGGCCTTCTTTTCAGCTCTCCTCTGGTCCTTCTGTTGCATTCGCTCCGAGAGCAAAGCTGCCACTCCATGTTCTTGGAACCATTGGTTGTAGATAGCTAGGGAGTGTGCTGCAGCAAGCTCTTGGTGGCTCTTGACCTGCAGCTTATGCAAGTGAGAAAGATGTCCTTTGGACCCAACGTGAGTGAGCAGGTGAGAAACATCGCTAAAAGTCTGTCTCTTCGGACAGATTGTGCATTTGAGAAATTGAGAAGGCATGGTGGACAGAAGGAGAGGCAGCAGCAAAAACCAGGCTCAGCACAGTGCCGAATGGAAGCAGGAAAGCAAATTCAGCAGCATCGAAGTGACTGCACCTCCTCACTAAAGATTCAAGGACGCAAGAAGACACAACGCAAGTGAGAGCAGAAGGGAGGAGTGGAAGTTGGGTTTGGGATTTTTGGCAGTGAGGTTGGTGGCAATTGGAAGTCTGAGAAAGTTCGACCGCCAGTTGAGCTGCGGAAGGTACGCGGGTTGCGTAATTCAGATTGAGAATGACCTGAAAGTCAGGCAATTGCGAGCATCGCAGGCGGCCACCGCGACTTCCTCAGCAAAAGCGTGGGGACTGTCTCAACGCTACTAGCCAACAAAGTCATCACGTAACTCAACATCTCGCACAACGACTATACTGCCATGAAGCATGGCCATATGATGGGTTTGAAGCGGACCATAGACGTTGTGCTTTAACTCTGCTCTTGTCTTGTATCCCAGATGTCATTGCAAGATCAAAAGGGTTATTAGATGACAAGAGGTCGTTTCTGGTAGTACGGCAGCCTCTGAACCACTTCCTCTGGCATGCAGCTGTGAACTGTTAGCTTGCTCGCGATTTTCGTAGTAACAGACTCACAATATTGGGTTGACCCTTTTCAAGCCAGGGTAGCCTAAGATACTCAGACCTGCAACACCGAAAACAGTATGGAACACATCAACCATATTTCCGGGTCTGTCAGAGATGCCACCATGTTCGGTGTCCTGTCAACCCGGATCAGCATAGCTCGCGAAAGGATCTCGTGAATAGTTACCTGACATCGGAGGATGAATTTGGTGAGCTTCTCTTTATCTATCCAGTGCACTTTGTTGATCATAGCAAGACTGCTCAGTACCCACCAAGAATAGCATACGTCTTCGAGCTTCTCCGGTCGGCCGTTCAGCCCTCCGTTCGGCAGCTGCCGTTCACTGAGCCATGCTCCTAATCGGTCGAGATTTGCAAGGTCAAGTCTCTTCGTGATGGATAGTGCTCCGACACACGTATATACTTGGCCAGAATGAGACTCGGCACCTGGGATTCGCCCGTACGATCCATCAAAATTCTCGCATGCTTTCACGTAAGCGACTGCTTTGTCGACATCGACCAGGTCCATCTTATCAAGAATCGCAAGTGCCAGGAGCGCGCAGAAGAGAAAGCGAGTGTCCTGCTCTCCCCATCTGTCCCCAGCAAAGGTGCCGGTTTTCCGATCCTGAAGACTCGCGATAACTACTACGAGTCAGCGATGAAGCACAACGAGAATGAATTGACTCACAGGCAGCAACCTTATCCTTACCACCATGCTTTGATTTCTCGAGCTCCTCTAGTGCATTGATTGTGGCAAGGATTTGAACAGCGCTCAGAGTGTACAACATATGTGAATCATGGCCTGGCGCAGCGCCGAAACCTCCATCTGGATTTTGACATTGCAAGACGAACTGGACGGTCTGATCATTGGGAAGAGCATCGGGATGGCCCATCAAGTGTAGTGCTGTCAGTCCCCAGTAGACACCATTCAGCCGCAGATGTTCGGTCATCCAATACTGCAACTCATCTTTTCGCTGCGAATCGATCAATACACGTCCACAGTCTTACCTGGAATCACGCACAGTATCAAGCTGCTGGATGTACTTCACATGCTGATCGATGGCTAACGCCAACTCATCGGGCAAACTATTCGTACTCTGCCCGCCACGGCCAGGACCTGACACTAATGACATTGTGATATAGCGATCGTAGTTCGCGATCTGTTGCCCCTTGTAGTGGCGGGAGTGCGTGGATTGATGGTGAGAAATCCAAGAACTGTGCGGCCCTGGACCAAAAATACACTTTCGGAGTGATCAGGCCATGGTGGAGCTGGATGTTGTGCAGCGAAAGAGCTTACGATGGTGCTAACAGAGTGTCTAAGCCTAAAATAGCCTAAGCACTCGTCAGTGTGGGTGTGCCCCTGGGCCGCCAAAACCAGCGAGGATGCAAGCTCCGGGTCCGGTGAGTCGGTC
This sequence comes from Knufia petricola, assembly GCA_002319055.1. Lineage (NCBI taxonomy): Eukaryota > Fungi > Ascomycota > Eurotiomycetes > Chaetothyriales > Trichomeriaceae > Knufia > Knufia petricola. Next base: position 51,873 of record NMUC01000095.1, on the reverse strand, counting down.
AAAGCGGGACAAAGACATGCAGCCAGGATCAACCTCCACCAGTCAGCAAAAGCAAAGTGTAGACCAACAGGCAAATGCTTGCCAGACCCCCACGACGCTATCAGGAACCTAGCATACGGCAAACAAGATCTTCTGATCTTGCCAGATACTCGTAGTCAGCTGTAGGGGAGTCTGTCAGGAACAGGGCTAGAACGCTTCTCGCCGGTGAGGCCGGTTGCGACACAAGCGGAGCTATTGGAGACTACCCTAAATCTCAAACAGTGGCGTCCCACCCTTAGCAAAACACGCCCAAGTGCAGGTGCCCTTAGGCAGCCTAGCAAAGGATGGTGGTTAGCACAAGCACATTGTTCGTGGACTACTGCACGCGCACCCTTCGTTCGCTACCAGCCAGAAGCAGCAGTGCGCAGTAGCGCTGTTCCTTGGGCTTGATCTTCTGCACGAAACCATCTCGCAGACGGCTGGGCCGCAGATTCTACCAAGCATTGAGCGCATCCTCGTACAGTGCCTGCAGAGCCCCATCTGCGCTTGGCTGTAGCGACTACACACCGACAGAAGTGGTGTTGAGTCGGTGATCCTTCTCATCATCTTCGACAGCGTGACCAGCGCTCGTGCGTGCGGTCTTGATGCGCGCAAGGAGAAGTCTTGCTGCATAGGCTTGCATTGAAAACGATCGACGACAGCATCTGCCACTGCCACTGCCACTGCCACTGCCACTGCCAACTTCCACGACCCGAACCACGTGCTTGGTGCTGCATTGCAGTGCCCATCCTCGACTACACACCACCGCCCGAGCGACTCTGACCGCTCCAGGCACTCATAGATTTGACATCTATACCCGACGACATTTCATGTCACGGCCCTTCCTATAGCACCGGCGGAAGAGAAAGAGCAGGAAGTACAACAACAAACAATCTTCCCAACACTCTGAAACAGCTTGATCGACGTAGCCGACAAGGCTGAAGCCTCCAACGGTCCTTGTCGTTCCCGCATGGTGGTACGGCAGACAGCTGGCAGGTTGCAACCCGACCGATCTCGATATCATCCTCCATCTGAGGAAGCGGTATCTGGCAGCGAAGCCCGGCTCGACGGCAACCTGCAGCGCCCTCGGCAGGGTAAGCACGTTTCGCCAAAATGCCTAAGGCTGCCAATGTGCCTCCTTTGAGCCTGAACAACACGTCGAGAAGGGACCTTGCCCAGTCACCCAACATTGGCACCTTGAGTGCGCGATCCACCGACTCTGCTCAGTCCCCGATCTCTCCTCCTTTGTCGCCTGCTCTCCATGGCCGATCGGCGAACACAACCATGCAGATACGGTCAGAGAATGGCTCGGCCTCACCGAGGATGGGTACTCTGTCAGATTTACCCTCCTCACCGGGCAGAACATCACCCAAACAGCACTCGAGAGATGCTTCGAAATCCTTCTTCTCCAATCTGATGGCCTCGAAATCTTCCCACAAGCTGCAGGCGCAGTTGCAGGCGCAGTCACAGTCGGTCGATGCATCCATTCCGGAAGGGATCGAGAAGCCGGCAAGCAGGAGCAGAGGAACCTCAAAAGATAGATCGTTATACTCGGTCAAGAAGCAAACGTCAACACCAGATCTGCCACGGCTGATGACGGCAAACGAAAGCTACGAAGAAACATCCCATCACCCCCCTCCCGCATCGGCCGACGGGACAATAGCAAAGCAGAAGAACAGGTCCAAACTTGGTGGTATACTCACTAGGTCGAGGTCCGATAGACCGGGAGACGAGAAGAAGCACAAGCAGCGGCCGATGACGGTAATCAACCTAGACGTCCCTCTACCACCTGAACCACAGGATGACCAATATGCCGGTCCCCCAAAGACTGCACCAATGAAACAAAGCTTTCGTGACCAGATACAAGCAGCCGAAACCCATTCGATACGGAACCGTTCGGCTGACAGAATGGGTCACGAAGACTCCCGACATAATGCGACCTTCGGACAGCCATTGGGATCCGCACAACGAGATGGCAGTTCCTTGTTCGCCAATATTCAGCAGACGGGACGAGGCGTCGGTGACCGCCTCGGCAAGGCTGGAAGAGGTTTGTTCAACAAGATGACTCGAAGCGGAAGCACCAATGAAAGAGAGCTCGTGCTTGACGAGCATTATGTGTGCACCACAATCAACCTGCCCCTCGTCAGGCAGACGCGCAAAACACGAATAGCCAAAAAGCTCGAGCTGTCGAAAGATAAAACCGAGTACTGGATGCCCGCATTGCCGTGGAGGTGTATAGACTATCTCAACATGCAATGTGAGCAAGAGGGTCTGTACCGGGTGCCAGGCAGTAACAGAGACATCAAAACGTGGCAAAGGCGATTTGATACCGAATACGACATCAATCTCTTCGAAGCGCAGGATCTGTACGATGTCAATACCATTGCATCAATGTTCAAAGCCTGGCTACGCGATCTGCCGGACGAGCTGTTCCCCAAGGCCATTCAAGCGAGAATCGCCAAAGAGTGTCATGGAGCGCAAGAAACACCACAACTGCTCAAAGACGAATTGTCGAAACTACCACCATTTAATTACTATCTACTCTTTGCCATCACCTGTCATTTGAGTTTATTGCACAGCTACGCGGATCACAACAAGATGGATTACCGCAACTTATGTATTTGCTTTCAACCATGTCTTAAAATTGACGCTTTTTGCTTTCAATTCCTGGTGATCGATTGGAAAGAATGTTGGCAGCAAGGATGCTGGACGGAAAAGGAATATTTGCTGGAAGAAACCAGGTATGAAAGAGAAGGATCGTTACATGACCAGGAACAGGGGCTGTCGGTGTCGGATGAAAGAGCGATTTCTTCCAGCAACAGTAGTGCGAACCTACAAACAGCACCCGGCGGTCCACCAAAGAGCGCAGACGGTACCAGGACCAATAGACGCAGTCGTACGCCTCAGCCACAGCCTTCTTATCAATCGGTCTCCCAACAGCAGTTGAACTCGCCTGCTCTGCTCCGGCCCAAGTCAAGAAGTCTTTCGGCCACTGATCAGGAGCGGACAAGAACGCCCAGTCATGGACACGCTCAGACTGCGCCGGCTGTGCCACGAATGGTAAACAGGACCCCCGAGCAAGAGCCGGTTCGCTCGCCAGATAAGCTGCCAGAGCTAGGCAATATGTCTCCCATAAGAATGTGACCGGCTGCCAATGTCAGCGATGCGGCGCTGCCGACTTGGGCAACGCGAAAGGCAGGAAAAAGGAAGGAAAAGTGGAGATCGAGCTTGGATGCTCCGGGGGGGCCATCTGCAGCATGAACGGCATGCTATGTGTATTAACAGGATGATTGATGCATTTTCGTCTACGAACGAACGGTTTCAACAGGAGCATTTGGCGAGCGATTGATTTCGTATGATTCTATGAATGAAGAGAGTTTAATGTTCATTGTACCTTCTTTGGTGTGTTCATATCAACCGATACTGGATTCGACGACGACGATTGTCGGCTACCACCTCTCGTAGCTAGAAGCACTCAACGTTCGTTTCTGCGTCATTCCTGTCTCGCTTGCCCTATTCACAACCGCGTGCGCCGCCTTAACAATCTCACTCTGCTGCCCACCCGTTACAGTTATTGTCTTCTGGCTTCGAGACCCACAAGTGCCTCTGCGTCGATCTTGCGTGTCGAAACAAGGTGCACAAAAGACGCAGAGAGGCGGTCCAGCCTTCGGAACCGGGTCTCGCGTGTACTCATGGCGGTTTTTTTGTTCGCTCGAGGGCCTGCTGGCCCCTCTTACGTGCAATGTCCTTGCGAGGTTCAGCCATTTAGTGGCCCGTGGCGATTCTGTCGACTTGTCACCAGCAGATCTGCCTGATGCGTGCGAGTTTCAGCCATTGGTGGTAGAAGACGGAACACCCCACGCTCTCCGTGGTATATACTCGACATATCGTGGCCCTGCTGGTGGTTCTTTCGACGTCAGGCCTGCTCTAGTTCGGCCCCCAGGCGCATGAGGTCGAGCGTCGTCCTTCTTGCACGTCTTCAATCACCCTTTCTTTCCCTGTGCCTTGGCATTACTCCTCTCCTTCCTCTGCTGGCGCCGCATCCTCTCCATCTTCTCCCTCTTCCCCTCATTCCGAATCGTCTTTCCGTCGTCCAACCCCTGCTCCTTCCTCACCTGCTTGTCATCCAACTCAACCAGCCAATCTCCCGAGGCCCCGTCCTTCTTGCCCTTGTACCCCCATTTCTTCTCCCACTCGCCCGTCTCCTCGTTGTACACCGTGTTCTTCCTCCTCTCCTCGAGCATCGCACCGCCCTTGAGGTTTCCGCCGAACTTGCCGATGCCCTTCTTGCGCGCGAACTTCTCCCACGTGGTTGGCTCCTTGGGCTTGGGCAACGGTTTCCAGCGCGGTGTCTGGTTCGAGGGGTCGCAGGGCGGGAGCTGCATGAGGAGGCCATCGGGGTTTGACTGGATGTTGGTTTGAGGGGAGGTCAGGAGGGTGGTGAGGAGAGATTGGGCGCCGTCGCGGGCTACGGTCTTCAGAGTATCATTTCTGGAGGACAGGCCTTGAGACAGGAGGTCTGAGGATGCTGGGAGGGGGTTGGGGTCTGTTGCGGTGAGGTGGGCGAGGTCGTAGGTGTAGGGTGTGGGCTTTTCGACTGTTGCGGGGAGTCGCTCGGTTTGGGCTGTGGCTGCAGCCATGTTGATGAGTCGCGAGAGTTTTCAGTGTCGTTTTGTATTACACCACCGGAGAGCAAACGTTGTTGGCTGTTGCTTCTGGTATCACAGGACTGTCTTGGGTGCTCACCAAGTAACTTTTGCCCTGGATAAGAAAATATCTCATGCCTCAGGCCGCTATCAGCATGTGACCCAAACCAAAATTTGTTGGATGGGAGCATCGCAGCCTCAGCCAGACAGAATCACAGTCATGTGACATTCGTCAACCGCATTGGGAAAGAGACATCAGAATCTCGAGAATCACAACCCATCTGCACATCGACGCCAGCATCACGTCTGCAGAGCTTCATTGTCTCCCGCTCACGAAGATGTCGCTCTCTGTATGTACGAGCTGTCTGGCTCGTTTGCGACTCACCAATACGGCAGCTACGCTCACAGCTGCCTCGCGAGCACCGACGTCCTCCTTTCACAGCTCAGCGGCTGCGCAAAATGTGGTCAAGAAGAAGGCAACCAACGTCGCCGGCGCACGAGCCCCGAAGCTGCGTGAATCTCGCTCAGCCAGGATAAAGAAGAAGTCAAAAGACAGACCAAAGCCGCCTCCCGTCGGTCAACGGAAAACAGAGCGAAGGAGGATCGTGCTCAGCAACACCAATGCGCTGCAGGTGCAGGATCTTGAGACGCTGAAGGTGGACAACATGGCCGATGCAGCAAAGATTGGCTCAGTGCTTGCCCTCGACGGGCCAGTCATCGACCAGTTGAGAGAAGCAAAGGCATTCAAGACCACTCAGAACTGGAATCTGTTCAGGGCGCCGAGTACGCTTGTAAGGACGGAGACGGTCGAGGTCGGCGCCGATATCCAAGATGTCAACGAGAGTCTCGGCGACACTGCTGGCTTGGGTGCAGCCACCATGCGCAGGGTTGTAACGGGCGAGAAGGCCAGTGGAAAGAGCATACATCTGTTGCAGGCCATGAGCCTTGCTTACCTGAACAAATGGGTTGTTGTTAACGTGCCTGACTGTGAGTATGCTGTCGTGTGTAGAGGTGGACTTTCTGACAATCATAGGCCAAGAATACGTGAACAACCAATCTGCCTACACGCCCGTCGCGAAGAAGGAAGGCGACGAGTCGAAAGACCCGATGTACAACCAGCCACAACTCGCAGCTGATCTCCTCAGCCGCCTCGCCTACTCAAACACCGATGTCCTCACCAAGCTCAAACCTGTCCACAAACACGGCGACAGAATAGACTCTCGCAAATCCAAGACCCTCAAAGACCTCGCGCTTATCGGCGCAGAAGATCGCAGTATGGCACCACGAGTTTGGGATGCAGTGTGGAAGGAGCTCACTGTTCCGGCCGAGGGCAGCAAGGAGAAGAGACCACCAGTTCTTGTCGCAATCGACGGCGTCAACTTCTGGATGGGCGAGACAAAGTATCGGAGCAGTGACTACAAGGTCATTCACGCACATCAGTTCACGTTGATCAAACAGTTCCTCGATTTGCTCTTCTCGAACGGGCAGAACGCCCTAGGGACCGGAGGAATGATCATGGGTGTCACCACTAAATCTAACCACCCCATAACACCAGCATTTGAGCTGCTGGTCCGCCAAATTCGAGCCCGACAGAATGGTGTTGAGATGACAGACTCATCCTTTCCACTTGGGGATCCATACGCGAAAATGCCCGATCCACGCGTCGTCCAACTGTTCCATCCCGACACTCAAACCACCATCACCGAGCTGAAGGGGCTCAGCAGGCCGGAGAGCAAGGGCTTGCTAGAATACTTCGCTAAAAGTGGCATCTTCAGGGAGGCCGTGACAGACAGCGAAGTCGCAGAGAAATGGAGTTTGAGTGGTGGTGGCATCGTGGGTGAAATGTGCAAGCTTGGTGCACGGGCAAGGGTGGGCGTCTTTGCAACGGGCCCCAGAGAAGGTGTGAAGGTGAGAGTCTGAGGACACTGACTGCCAAGGGCATGAAGTTCTCGTCTCATGGGTGTACAGTATCATCGCAAGCCCGTCGTGCAGCAGCACTAGAGTGTAATTGGCAATGGAGTGGTGACTAGTGCGCTTCCGGGCCCCGGTCCAATGATGTACAAAATTATGACGGCCCTTTTTCCGCTGCTTTTCGATTCCGTACGTCTATTGGCATGGCAATTTCTGCCTAGCAGCTCCAATGTTGCCCTCAAGATCCTCCCTCCCGCCCATGATATATACGTCAAAGACTGTGCCAAGGATGCTTACAGTCAGCTAAAGTTGCCTCAATCGGCTGCGGTGATTGCCTCACCATTTGCCAAGGTATTACGTAGCACTTCTGTGAAGTTTCGAGCACGTGTTGCGGCTCTCGCGGCTCAGGTCTTCTTCAATGTTCTTCGTGTAGTATCGATTTATATCGAGACAAGTGTCACCCTCAATCACATCCCACCTTCGGCGTCAGAATGCCGCGGATCCACCTTCCCGAGAGTACCGATTCCCTCAGAACAACTTACAAATTCCGCATCCCGCCCATACTCCAACCTCGACTAACCTGGAGTTACTGCCTCGCCTCGGCTGCCATCCTTTATGTGTCTTACTGTACCCTGACGGGTCAACCCTTTTTCTCATCCAATCTGCCTCGGTACACGGGTCCCCATGATGTCGGGGCGATCGATATCGAGGTGCCGGTGAGAGAGCCCCGACTGATTCACGATGCAATCTACAAAGCCACCAATAAACCCGCATTCGAGCTCGAGACTGTGCTTTTTACTCTTTACTATCCCATCGCCAAGGGGGTGACGACAGGAAAGCATCACTACTGGGTACCACAACCACTATGGCTAACCTCTGTTGGATATGCCAAATTCGCACATGCTAGCAACCCCCTCACTGACAATGTCTTCACGGGCACGATGGGCCTCATGGTTGGTGGCACCAAAATCCCTGCGGAGATAGATGCTCCGCTTGTCACGATGGAGGAGTTAGAACGGGACAGATCAGCTTCGATATCATCCAGTGACACTTCGAACGCTGAAGAGTCGGCAGTAACAGCAGACGGCCTACCGATCATCATCTTCACCCATGGCATGGCCTCATCTCGCACCCAGTACTCCCACTACCTCGCGGAGCTAGCCAGCCGCGGTTATGTCTGCGCCGCCATCGAACACCGCGATGGCTCAGGTCCAGGGACCGAGATTCTGGACTCCTCAAAAACTTCGGGAGAACCTGTAAACAAACTACATTTCGACCTGAAACAAGTGAGAATGGTGTCTTCAGACCCATCACATTCTTCCCGTCCGAGACATCTTCCCGGACTCCATCGCCGCAGCCAAGGAAAGCTCACCATAGAAGAGTTCAAAAAGGCCCAGCTCGCCTTCCGTGAAGCCGAGATCCTCGAAACAACACATATGGTCCACAGCCTCAACACCGCCGGCCAAGGCGCCAAGGTTCTCTCTGCAAACTCCCGCGCCGAAGGTGAAGGCGCAGGTCTCGCAGATGCATGGGTCGGCCGCCTCAACACAAACGCCACGATCCTCGCCGGCCACTCCTACGGTGCAACTGGCGCTCTCCAAGGCCTCGGCCTTAGAAAACAAACGGGTCCGCTCTTCGCCGCCGGAATCGCCCTCGATCCCGGCAAATCATCCGGCCGTCTGAACACGAACCTTGACGTGCCGCTGCTGATCGTGCACTCCAATACCTGGTCGTCGAAAGTCAGCACCTTCTACGGCGCCCCGCACTTCGAGGTCGTGAAGAATATCGCGCTGGACCAGAACAGGAAGGGGGTACCGACATGGTTCATGACGAGTCTTGGCACGTCGCATCCGAGCGTGACTGACGCGCCGTTGATTGAGCCGACGTTGCTGAAGTGGACGACGGGGGCCGGGATTGACCCGCATGAGGGCGTGAGGCAGTATGTGCATGTTAGCAACGATTTTGGAAGGTTTGTGACGACGGGGGAAAAGATACACCTCTTGGCGTTGCCGCCTACTAGTCCAGAGTATAGTCAGGATAATGCGGGGATGGACAAGAAGTGGAGGGAGTTTTGGCAGGTGCATGTTAGTCCTATGAAGTAGGAAGTTCGATCGGTTTTCTATCTGGGTGGTTCGTTAGCAGGTCTTAGGACACAGCATTGGGGTTCGTATTATCTTCACTATCATCATACGCGAAGTCTGCCGGCCATAAACTTGAAGCTAGCTAAGGCGGTACGGCGGTACCGGTGTGCACTTGCTCCGAAACATGCCAGACGTTCCGCCGTCGTCATCATCCATCCAGCTCGATTAGATATCGTTCAGCCGCGAACCATGCATAATCCATCCGTCTAGTATTCCCTGCCTCTTCTTTACCTCGAGGCAGACGTGGCTCTTCTGATTCGCAAGCTGCCCAGGGGCTGCCAGGCTAATGTGCCATAAGTCGAGTGGACCCCCGCTCAAGGATCCGATGCTCATGTGACCTTGACCAACCCGGAAGCTGGCGTAAGCATTCGCATTCACACAGGCGCAGATACTCGTAATGCAAAAACCATGGTTTGAAAACACCCCTGGCTCTTCACCTCTTGCAGGAGCTGAACAATTGATATTATGCCTGCAGCACATTTGCATGGATAGCTTGATCTGTCAAAGTATGCAATCTTCCCGTCTACCTCTTGCGGTTCGCCTTCGTCGATGCTGGAGAAATTGGGGAACATGTCGCAGATGTCACTCGCTGCGAACCTGTATGAGGCGCACTTCTTGGTGATACCCGGGGACAAACTCGCATAGTCTGAAGGGCTAACACGAGAATCGCTTGCTCCAGGCACTGAAGACCCAATTCCCAGAATTTGGAACCCTCAGCATCTCGTCAACACGTGAACTTACCAGTCTGCATACACCAGCGACACAGCCCAAGTGCTCGGCCAGCTCGCCTATATCTGCCTTTGATGTGTAGGTCAGCAACGTACAAACTCAGCGTATCATACAGAATCCCCCCTTTACCAACGTTCTGGTATTCATCACCCGCAGCCTCGGAGAGGAGGCTACTCATTAAGCTGTCACTGAGCTAGTCCGAGAGCGTTACGATGCGGGTCGCAGGAGTGGTTGTCGCACATTTGGAGATCTCTAGGACAAAGTGGAAGGTTCAATCCCAACGAACAGTGGCCAAAGACTTGTTGTAGTCGACCGGAAACCCACTCAGAGGAGGAACACCATGCCTCTGCCGATACAGTCCAAGTAGACTGTAAAGCTCGTTCCGAGGATCCTTTCACTGCAGATATTTGAGCTGGCAAAGCCATGATTCAACCTGAAAATTGAGCTCCGTGCACATTCTGTTGGGCCTTAAAGTGCTTCCTGACCCTGATGACTGCTTCTCCTAGCCGATTTTCGAACTTGCAGACATGACGACTGTGATGCAAGCGTAGTAATGGAACTGGTAGAATACAAGGAGTGGTTACACTGCTGCCCGGAACATGATCAGCAGGACTGTGAGACGAGGAAGAGCTTTCCTCATGAGGTAATTCTGATTCACATAAGCACGAAGCCCAGCAACCCATTCGAGTCTCTGGACGCATCACGCCTGTGCCACTACTAGCAACCGAGCAAGTGTCATGCAGTCTGTTCAGGCGCAAACACCAGGACCCAGAAGCCGCGGATACAAGTTCAACGTTGGACCAAGCCAAACAAGCACTTAGTTCTCCCGTAACTGGTGGCCGTCTCTTGTGAGTCCATAGGAGAATTGAGCCATCTCGTTTACTGCCATTACTTCTCAGGTGTCGAACATAGGAAGGTGTGGCTTTCACTGAGATGTTCAACCTCGACCATCATGTCGTTTCTCGACCCTGTGTGAAGCCAATTGTGACATCGATGCTCGGCTGTATAGAACTGATCGGCGGTAGCACCTGACGGTTGAGCCAAGCATGCTGTGTAGGGAACGTCGATGACTGACGAAGTTCTGCTCCGACTGAGCCGACTGCACGACGACCAGGAGACATTTGTTGTGTGAAATCCGATATCAGCTCTACTGCTTGCCAGGTAGTAGTTCCATGGCATTGGGCCAGCGGTAAGATAGGAGGGAATCGTATTCACCTTTGTCACAAAGATAGACTTACTTGTTGGGGTCCAGCTTTGTGAGGTCAAGGTCCGAGCGGTATGATTCAATGGCGAGCAACTATAGGCGGAGAAGTGTTCTCCTGGGGACGTTGTGGATAAACACCGAGGATTCTAGCGTCACTGTGCTGCCGTTATGATGCGACAGTGATAGATGCAACAAAGTCAGGTTGGAGACATTTAATGATCGTGTAAGGAGATGTTTCACATGAATTATATGATTATGACTATTTAGATTATGTTATGTCGTATGCGTACAATACATGTATATGATCATGTAAATAGCTCCGTTCACTTATCCAGCCATGTACAGACCGAGGGCAACAATGTGTGGGTTCAACATCGAGGTGTTGAATGGTGTGACATACAAGTCGAGGTCAGTCAGCATGACTGCCATAGTGCCGTTGATGATACCATCATCACCGTAGACGTAGCCCGCTGGCTGGTAAGTGTAACCAGTGTTGTTACTAGTTACAGTCAGGGGACTATATGTCAAGTTCAACTGGTTGCTCCAGGCAACCCATTGTGGCTGACCGGCGTTGGTAGCTGTGACGTAAGACATGTTGGGGCCGACTGGGAGACCTGGAGCCTCCCACTCGAAAAGAACCTTCTTGCCTGGGAAGGAGAGAGGTTCGGACTTGTTGTGGGCGATAGCAGGACCGCAACCGTAACCAGTAACGTTGAGGTTGATACAGCTGCCTTCCGTAAGGTTGGAGACGGATGGGTTAGCAATTCGGTCACCGACAGTCTCGCTACCATCCTGGGCGGTGTCGTTAGGAGAGTATCGGTTGATGTTTGCGTTGTTCAAGATGTTCAGACGAGGGAAGTTCTGCCATGCGAGACGTGTCTCATTCTCTGGGCAGTATGAGATGTAAGGAGCCAGCATAGTCCAGGCCCACGATTGAGGCCATCCGTTCTCGAACCAAACATCCATTGGTGTCAAACCAGACATCTGGCGGAAGATCTGTTGCTGTCGAGCCTCGGTGGCGATGGACTGAGCAAGGAGCTGGCCCACTTCGCGAGAATCGAGATGGTTGATGAAACCCCAGACACCAGACTCGCCGAACCGAGTCAAGCGTTGCATGAAGTCAACCCACTCGCGAACAGTGGTGTACGGATAGTTGTAAACACACTGAGCAGGAGCGCGCTCGCCCAACATGTTTGTCAGCAGAGTGGCGTGACCAGTCTCTTGGTTTGCCATGAACTCGATCAAAGATCGAGCTTCCGGTCCCAGACCAGCCTCGATGAACTCTTCGTCAGTGAATCGGGCGAGACCGTCGTGGAAAAGGTCAAGCTCGATCCATTCTTGGTACAGACCCAGGGCGATACTCTCGAAATCGAAGTCGCTCTCGACCATGTATCTTGGCAAGGAGCCGTTGGTTCCTAGCCCACCTGCGGGTGTGTATGGCGCAGGCATTGGGTTCAGGGGAACACCTTCGGTATTGTAGTATGTCGCGGTCGGGTTGAGGGGCAAGGGTGCGATGGAGGCAGCGAGAGTAGTTGGCGCATCGGCAGCACCGATAGTGGTTGGTGTACCGGTGTATTCACCGTGGTAAGTCGCGCTTGTGTAACCACTTTGGTAGACTTGCACGCGGTACCCAGTCGTAGAAGGCTGCACGGAGGCGGAAATCTGAGAGTCAGGTCCAAAGGACATCGACTCTTGAGGTGCTGCCGACTGCGCCTGTTGGGTTACTGACGCCTGTCCCTGTACTGGCGAGCCTGACCCAGCAGGGAGGTTCGACCATGATTGAGCAGGTACTGGCGACCCATAGGCATGGGCAGCCAAGAGAACACCGGCGAGAAATTGACGACTTGCCATTGCGTTTGAGGATATGAGCAGATCGATGGAAGACCTAGCACAACCAGGCCAGAGATGGACTTAAGTACTGTCGAGCCAGGATCCTCGGATCAACATGGTGGCCACCCACACGGCAGACCTCGTAGCCCTTGCCTTTGGTAGTAGATGTCATGCAATGACGGGCTGACGTTGAGCTCGAAGAGCAACCGAAACCTAGTACTGAAACCTGCAGTGCTAATTCGTGCATATGCCAGGTACAGCTTTCGGCACTTGCCATCGACGCAGTATCTCCGGACTTGGTGGATCACGATCTACGTGACTCTTGCATCGTGATTCGTTGCTAAGCTTTTCCGGTACACTAATGAGAGTAATGACGCTGGGAAGAGCTCTCAAAAGCGGCAGCATCATGGCCTGGAATTTTGAGCTGGCGAAAGTCTATCTACATAGCAAGCACACCCCCAGTCTCTGAGCTTCCACCAACCCAACATTCCAGGCCCGTTACGATACGCATGATTTGATGATCGACAAGTGAAAAGGCTTCCGTATCGTACAGTCGAAGAGACTGTCACCCACTCTTTCGAATTGGAAAGTCTCTTGAATTGACTTCCAATGGATCAGTGATGAGCGCACGGCTTTTGTGATCTCACAACACAAGCTCACCTCTAAAGCAACTTTAAATTAGCTCCTGCCGTTGCCGCAGACATTTCGGTCATCGCACCACCCAACTTGGTAACTCCGAGGCCTGCAATACAGGGCTCGATGGTAATGTTTAACAAGCTGTCGAATAGTGGGCCTGGTATTCGAGGTTATTTGAAAGCTGCGAACCGTAGTTCAGGCAATCATTTGAAATTCAATAGCTAAGCGCACTACATAAGGACAGCAGAGAACGGTTATTTACCCGGCCCACTTTTCTACACTTTATTAAACATTACTATCGAGCCGTGCACGGTACATTTAACATCTCCGCTCCTAGCAAGATGCTCGTCAAAAGTTGAACCAGCGCAATGGGCTAGATTCCCTAATTAGGTTTTTTTGCGGATATGCACCCCGCCGTTAGACAGCAACATGGACTTGTTTGCGAACCGATAACTTGTTCGGACAAGCGATTAGTTGGTCGGGAAAGTAGGACTGAGATTTTCGAAAAATCAAGATTCTCGCGGATGACGTCCGTCCCTGTAGTCGCTCAGTCTTGAGCCGAAAGTTCTCAATCGCCTCATCGACCACACTAGAAAGCCCAAATCGTATTCCGCTTCGGTTTTGCATTGCGTACAAAGCATCCCCGGGATTGCGAACCTAAAATTTACGACGAAACTTACAATCTCGTACAAGCCGTGGAGGTTGCCGATTCAGATTGCTCGACTTATGGTGTGTATAGTCGAAGGAGTAATAAGCAAGACTATTGACAAAATGCCATCGAATAGATGAATAACGCCAGGTGGTTACACATGTTAAGATCGTAAAAGGTAACTCGATAACCGCGAGCGTTTGCTGTACAGTCTTGCGTAGCTTATTAAGGATATACTTGAACATAGACGTGCCTTCCCTCACCCTTCACCTAAGCGTCTCATAGCCTCATATAGCTGCCGCAAGATTTCATTCATCTCGAATCAATCACTAGATTACACACCACAATGTCGCAGTTCTCGCCTGATGAGAATGCGTTCACTGAGCTGCGAGACCAAGTCGTCGTCATGACAGGGTACGCTTCATAACTAATGCCTATAGACTGATCCGCTGAGATCAACCATAGCGCGGCCACCGGCATCGGCGCGGCAACGGCGACTCTTCTGGTGAGTAATGGTGCCAAAGTCGTCTTTGGTGATGTAGCAACAAAGCCAGCCGAAGCACTGGTTGAGCAGCTCTCAAGATCAGGGTCACTGGGCGAGATCTCCTTCGTACAATGCGACGTGACAGAGTATGGCGATATCTACCAACTGTTCAAAACCGCCCGCGATAAGCACTCACGCATCGATCACGCGGTATCTTGCGCAGGCATCTTCGAACAAGGTGCGTGGTTCGATCCCGGCTTGACCGTTGACACTGTAGGCCAGGAGCAAGGTCCCACGGCCGTGATGGATGTCAATCTGATGGGCACCGCTAACTTCGCACGCATCGCTGTCGTCTTTCTACGCGATGGAAGGATGAGTGGCGGAAATCAGAGCTTGACGCTGTTGTCGAGCGTCAATGCCTTCAGAGAAAGTCCTGGATTATACATGTATCAGGTAAGTCAGTTCCAGCCCCACACATAAGGCAGAGGCGTTCTGCTTTGTTACCGCTAATAGAGAGCGTGCAGACGTCAAAGCACGCGGTTCAAGGTCTGATGAGAGCAATGCGCAAACCCATCTATGAACGTGACGGTATCAGAGTCAACACCGTAAACCCCGGCGTGACCGACACACCGATGACTGCGGGGATTGTTGAGAAATTTAAGAACGCGGGACTATTTTGGCAGAGTCCTGAGCCTGTGGCGCGGATCATACTGGGAATCCAGTGTTCAGAGGGCATGAATGGGAAAGCGATATATGTGGAAGGTGGAGATGGCTGGGAGTTCGAGGACAGCCTCTATCGAGCACAGCCGCAGTGGCTAGGTGAAGAGCCTACGAGGAGGATGAGAGCAAATACGGAAGCTGTCAATAAGGTATGATTCGCACGTCGTGACTGTGTTCAGGCTCTAACTCAATGTGCAGGGAGCACTGAACAAGGACTAGCGACTTATGACTTTACCTCCCAAAGCAAGCCTTTCGCCCATACCACCCTCTTTCGTCCTTCTCAGAACGACCATCGCACCAATCAAGACGCACTTGAGGGCTAAGCCTGTATGCACAGACCAATGCAAGCGAGCAGTCTTAGCTTCAGGGACAAGATCTCAACTTATCCGGCCACGCTCGAGGTCAGAAGGAGGTCTCATGGTTCGATGGGATACCGTCCCTCAAGGTGGTCGCCTGTCTCGCTCCACCACAACTGAAGCTGCCATTAGCCTGACGGATGTACTGCGATATCGGCGATGGAAGGAATCAGCACAGCTTATGTTCAGAGCGGCTACACTACCCAAAGCTATTGATTGACTAATCTGCCGCGCCACACCAACAGTGCTCCTAGCAGTCCGTTATCTATAATGCTCTATCTACCCATTGAACGCGTTCTCTATGCTGCAGGCTGTTCTGTACTGGTTTCCTTCAATGCATGGAAACTTTGTGCAGCGAATTTGGGCTCCTCAACGACCTTGCTCGCCTCAGTCTGCATAGGCGAAAGACCCCACCTATCAAACATGGCTTTGTCCTCATCCCATCCATTGCAGTCAGTGGTCAGCATTTTCTCACCTGTAAAGACTGCATTTGCACCAGCCATGAAGCATAGCATTTGTTCGCTCTCCGGCATGCTCACTCGACCGGCTGCCAGTCGAATGATGGTGCTTGGCATGACCAGTCGCGCTGTTGCGATGCAGCGGACGATGTCTTCCAGCTTTACTGGCTCGTTGCCGTACATGGGTGTGCCCTTGATGGGTACGAGCTTGTTGACAGGGAACGACTCGGGGTGTGCAGAAAGTGTAGCCAATGAGTATATCAAGCCAACATGGTCTGTTTGTGGCACTTCGCCTAGACCAAGGATACCGCCACTGCAGACGTGGATTCCCGCTTCTCGGACGTTCTCGATGGTTTGCAGGCGTTCGTCGTAGCTTCGAGTGGAGATTACACTGGGGTAATGCTCTCGACTGGTGTCCAAGTTGTGGTTGTATGCGGTCAAGCCAGCCTCTTTTAGCTCTTTAGCTTGCTCCTTGTCGAGCATACCGAGTGTCACGCATGCTTCCATACCCATGCCGCGTACACCCTTGACCATTTCCACGATGTTCTTCAAGCCTCGCGTACGGCCCTTCATGTCTCGCCATGCAGCTCCCATACAGAACCTGTTGCTGCCATTGGCCTTGGCGATGCGAGCGGCATCGAGGACCGAGTCTACTGTCGATAACTTGGTAGCGGTTAAGTTCGTCTTGTATCGTGAGGATTGGGCGCAGTAGGAGCAGTCTTCGGTGCAGCCGCCGGTCTTGATGTTCATGAGAGTGCAAAGCTGTACGGCACCTGGTTTGTGGAAGCGTCTGTGCACAGTGCCCTATGCCGTGTATCAGCCTCGGTTCCTCATGTACAACGCTTCAACGGGCGAGCTTACCGCGGCATAAGCCAGGTCCATGAGAGGAGTCTTGTAAATCTCCGAGATCTCATCTTTAGTCCATGTGTTTCTGGGGGCTGAAGCGTTCACAGCTTCATCAAAGACTGATCTAGGCGAGGGCGAAGGAGGGGCGGTGTGTGGTATAGCTGCGGATGTGCGTGGGACATCATGGACGATGCTGTAGCTTCGGAAGGTAATGTGCTGCACGGCTTTTCGTGCTGCTCGTTGGCAGACACGTGTCGACTCCATGTCGATGAAATGAGTGTCACCGTGTCTGAAGATGTACTTGGTGGACAAGTGGTTTGTGCTGTGCGTGCTGGTTGACTGACTAGTATTGGTGGGGGTCCGTGGTCGGTGTTGATTGATAATGCAGGAACACCACGAACAAGCCTTCCGCGCCCGCAGCTCAACATCGGCAGATGCGCCGCTAGAGCGCCCCACTTGCTCCTTCGACTCACTACAACCAATCCACGCAACCGCATTTTATCGATACTTCTCCCTCATGCCCTTTCTGTCTTACCGCCATTTCACTCTTCACAATACCGGTATGAGCAAGCTGCAAACACGCGTAGACATGTCTCTGGACCGGAGCAAATCTTCGGTCCAAGCCTTACAGGTGCTGGCATCTTCTCAAGCTGGGTGACAGAGGTTTCGTGGTTCATCTCTTGGGTTTGAGATGCACCGTCGTTTTGTATCTTGGTGATCTACCTCACGTTATGCATTTGCGTGAAGGTGTACTAGACGACATCCCATACGTCGCTGACATAGGTTGTGAAGCCCTTTGGGACGACGAAATTGTGCAGTACCTCGCCCCCAACCGTGCAAGACACCCTCTGTGTCATAGAGACAACTACCTGTACCGAACGAGGAAACGTTTCTTTGCCGGTGACCGGTTGATCGTGGCTGTGACGGACAATGAAGACGACGCTTGGAGGGGGAAAGAGAGCATCGTAGGCTTTGCTTTCTGGTCCGACACCATGAGCACGTCGAAACCACGCTCCTTGCCGGCTTCCATCCTGGGGAATGGTGAGAACTTCTTGCAGAGGAAAAGGCAGAAGATTGACAGATTCAGGTTTTGAGCAATTCATGCTTGGAGCGGAAGGCGTCTACAGATGGCATTTGAATCTCGACAGATCCTACGACAAGCTCAGATTCGCCAAATTTTGGCAGGCCATTTCTGACAATCCTTTCTTCGAGGACATCGCCCACCATTGGGAGCTTGAGGTGCTTGCTGTACGTCCCGCATTTCAACGCCGTGGTGTCGGTTCAGTGCTGTTGTCTTGGGGCATGGCCCAGGCTTCGTGCTATCAACTTCCCGTCGTTGTTGCCGCCACTTCTGATGGTGAGTATCTCTACAAAGCCCATGGTTTTCAGGAATGTGGACGCATCGACTCCGAAGACAGCTACTTTTCTTGGGTAGCCATGGTATGGTATCCAGAACGGCTGTGTGGTTGAACGACCCGCTTGCCCTGCGCTTTCCAAGGTCTTTTTGCTGGGTCAGCTTGCGGCTTTTCCTGGCGCCGAGCCTGCTTCCGTTGCCCTGCGCGAGGACTCGCTCAGCTACAAGACGTGGGCGTTGATGCGTGACTTCACTGTCTGTACAGCTACTCAACGAGAGATTGTTGCACGTCTTGGACTACCAGAGGAAGAGCGGAAACTATGGAATAGTGACGGCATCGAGCCAGTATCGAGGACGTACCACTACTTCGATATTGATGTCGGCTGCCGAAAACTTACTAAGTACCTTAAACAATTTGGCCACGCTGAGAACGCTCAGCCAATGCGGGACACCAGTGCCAACAGCGATGGTGAGGAGGATGACAGCTCGGAAGTTAGAGTTCAGCGGCTCAACTCTATCGGTGGCGTCTTGGAAAATGACCAAACCCGGGGAGCGTGGGATAGCGTATCTGCTGGCACCCGCGTCCGCATTGGCCTGGACTGGACCCCTGACGGCGTTGAACCTGCCTTTAGTCTCCACCTTGACATCCGGCTCACCAACGCTGATTGAACGGCACTCCGCGCCACGCCCGATAGAATAGAGTACGAGAGGATGACTCGACGCGGACGGAGAGTATCTGCTATCATATGGTACAGCGTTATGGCCCTGAGACTGTTACTAAATCGAGCCGAGAACACCCTTATGGGATGTGCTCGCTCTTGGGTCTTGTAGACGTCGTACTAGGATCAACAGTCATACGTAACCCTAAAGAAATAGCTCATCTGGTGGTTCAACATGAAAGGGTAAGGTTGCGCAAGTCGTGAATCCAATAGCTTCCAAATTGGTCGTTGCTACTGTAGTGACTGATGCTATGTCTGAAACTGCAGTACTAAAGTTCCCACATCTCAGCCAGTCCAGAAGACGAACGGCCCGCGCTCCAATCCTTTGCAAGCATTCACAGCCCGACTCTCCTCGCCATTGAGCATCGTCACAAATTCGTACTCAACCTCTTTCTCGGGCTTGATGTCCTCCTCGGCACCGTACCCTTGATCTTCATAGTCCGCATCACGCTCGTCCTCGCCCTCATCTGTATCCGAAACAGCCACCTTCCTTTTCTTCGCTTTCTTCCTCGTAGACTTCCGGTCCCCCTTCCTGACCCCTTGCTTCTTCGCCTTCCTCTTCCCCTTCCTCGTCTCGTCTTCGAAGCTGGCATCGTCGAGAGTTTCACGCGCCGCGACAGGTCGGACCTCGACGCCAACGGCATCGGGTCCGATCTCTTTGCCCCTGCCCATCCCGTCTACACCGTGGGTTCGCCACCAGCGGCCCAGCATGATCTTTCCACCGGGGATGATGACTCCCTCGTATGCGTATGCATAGTCGATTGTGCCATCGTCCCACGTCATGTACACGGCTGAGCTATGCGCCTCCTCTAGGTGTCGGATATGTTCTGGGGAGAAGAGGGTGGGGAGTGGCTTCGGTGGTGGCTTGGGCTTCTGTTTGATGCGATACGGCGAGTCTACGGGTGCTTTGTAGTTCGCGATCTCAGCGGCACGTTGGTGGTATCTTTCACTGTAAGCTTTGATCCGTCGGTTAATCTGGAGGCGGAGGCGGGCTTCGACCTGTTCATCTGTTGGATCGGCATCCGCATCTGTGCCCGCATCGTCGTTGTTTGGGGTGGTGGCTGCGTTCTGTGCCGTAGCATTTGAGTTCTGCGAGCTGGCTCCAGCAATGGAGTTCTGGTTCTGACTCTGCTGTATTTGCTCTGGAGCTTGTACGCCGGTGCCGTTCGTGCCATTAGCGCCATTCCAGATTTCGGCAGTGTTGAAGGTCATCTCAGCGCCAGACGCACCTCCATAGTCCTCCATAGCGTGCTCCAGGACCGAAAGCAATTGGCGTGATGTTGGCTTGTAGATGATCATGGCAATGTGCTTCCAACCTGGTATCGCTTTCTCCTTATCGTCGAACTCGGAGAATCGATCCCGTCTTGGCTTGCGACCCAGGATTGCATCCTCGGGGATGTCGTGGACGAAACCGTGGACTCGGGACGCCAGGAAGGGATGCCATTTCGGAAGCTTGTCTGCTCTGCCAGCCTCTGCCTCGCTGTAATCACTCTTGTGCTTGTCATGATGCTGGAGTTCGAGAAATGGCGCTATACCACGAAGGTATGTGACGTTGTGATCCTTGCTGCCTCTGTCGTCGAGTATGAGATCTGCAAAAGCAGGAATCGTGCTGAAGAGCGGTGGCCAAAACGTTCCATCCTTGTTGCTTGCGCTGATTTCGAAGTTCAAAATCATCGGGTCGATGTGCTTCCAGTCTTCAGCGCAACTCTGACGTTCTTCCAGGTCTTGCCTGCTCTTCGGCCACGGATGAAGACAACTGTAATGGCCATACCATTTCGTGTGCACTGGGACTTGTTCCTGTAGAGGACAGTCCCACTTCTGCGGCGTCTTTCCCAAAGCGACGAGGCTTCGGGCCATTGAAGCGTATGTGTTCTCGCCTATGCCCTGCACATCATCCGCAAAATGTCTCTGCCAGAAATTCCGAATATGCAACAAAGCGTGCATGTCAGTCTTGTAGCGCATCTTTTCTGGCTCCCGAGGCGGCGATCCGAGTTTAGCCCTTCTCTTAGTCTTGCGTAAGGCTTTTGTATGTTCTGGCTCGTCTTTCCGCCTCTCAAGAAGTAAGCCAAGAGGCTTGTTGTAGTTGTAGACTCGTGCTAGGTCATAGTTGTCCCTAGATGATGGAAGGCTGAGCAGAACCGGCGATCGTTGGGATAAGACGAGATGCGACAGAGTGACCTGGAGCATATCGAAGAGCATGTGCGGTCGATCATGTTTTATCTTCTCGTTCTGGTACAGTGCACATCCCATTAGCTTGAGAATCCAGGGTGAGGTGGAAGGTGAGGAAATTGCAGCGAGGTTCTTGGAGAAGGTGAGAGGAGGAAGCTGAGGCTTTTGCTTGTTGTAGGTTTCCAGTACCATGTCTTTGACTACATGAAGCTGATGCTCAGCTCGGTCCCCCTGGCCAAGGGCGAGTGCCCGACCGTCGAGCTTGCGTAGTATGAATCGCCTGACCTTATATGCAATAGCGAATTCATGCACACTCTCAAGGATTGGGTAGTCGTATCGTGCAAGAAAGCGCTTTCTCCAGACATCAGCACTGTCAGGGTTGAGCTTGGTGGCGAAGACTGGGCTTGTCAAAGCAAGCCTGCCCAAGTCCTGGTCGAAGCTCGTTTGAGACGCAATAGACTGAATCAGCTGACTGAGTGTTAGTGAGAGACGCAGGGAACGACGCAAAGCTCACCTCTGTTGGTAAAGCCTCAAACGGCGACAGTGACTCAGACACCGCTTCGTCCTCATCAAAGGTCAGATCTTCGTATTCAGAGGAGACAGGCGTGGAGCTTCTGACGTTCGTAGAGGCGACAGCAGTCGTATTGGGGCCCACAGACTGACTGCTGGCAAAGAGACAATGGGAAGGGCCGGAAGTTTCAACTCCACCATCATCAATGCCATCTTCCTTCTCCTCGAGATGTTGACCGAGGAGAGTGCCTTCATTGAAATTCTTGATGTCTCCCGCAAACGAATCGATGTCCATCTCATCGATGTCCGAATAGTCATCCAAGGGACCAGCTGTCCTAGGAGGGTCGGGGTCTCTGTTCTGAATGTCAGCAGTATCTAATTGAGCAAGTGCCATCTGTTAAGGAAGTTCACAAAGACGAATTGCAAGAACTTTGGATCTGCTCATAAACAACAAAGATCGGTAAAATGATCGAAAGGCTTAATGAAGCATGTAATCGAGCAGGCTCATACAAATGCATGAGGCGAGTATTGACAGTGTCTCTCCAGTCCACAAGCTGAAGTAAAGTCGAAGCGACGTCGATGTGAGACCGTACCTCAACCATCACAATGGCACAGGCGATTGTCCTTCTGTTCCTGCACAGCCTATGCCTTTCTCCAATGAGCATTAGAGCACGTTAGGCGCTATCGTGGCTTCTTTCCATCCAACACGATTCGCTCAATGAGCTGCCACCACTCCAGCCTCGTTAGCCTGGGCGGTAATTTTCTTCTTGTAAGCATTGACATCACCATTGAACTTGGATACAGTCCCGTTGTCGCAAACCCATAAACTCGTGCAGACATTCTGCAGCATCGTGACATCGTGACTCACAATCAACACACCACCTCCGAAGTTGTTCAGTGCTAGAGACAAAGCGTCCATGGCCTCAATATCGAGATGGTTGGAAGGTTCATCGAGTACGAGAATATGAGGATTGGTGAGTGACAAGCAAGCGAAAGCAACTCTTGACTTTTGACCCCCAGACAAGTATTCGAGCTTCTGCAGACCAGTCATGCCAGTGATGCCAAACGCACCAAGGTGCCTTCTGTACTCTTCATCAGTCTTGCCTGGGTAAGTCTTCTGCATGAAGCCAACAGCAGACGTGTTCATGTCGAGAGCATCAACATGATGTTGAGCAAAGAAGCCGATCCTGAGTCGTGCGTGCTGGGTGGTCAGACCTGAGGTAGGCTGCAGCTGGCCAATAAGCAATTTCAAGATTGTGGTCTTACCGGCACCGTTGGGACCAACGATACCGATCCTCGAATCAAGCTGTACATCCAGATCAACATTCTTGAGCAACGGCTTTTCCGGGGAGTAGCCGAAGCCGACATTGCTCATTTGAATGATAGGAGGAGAGAGCTTTTCGACATCCGGGAACTTGAAGTGCACAGAGTACTCTGCTTCCGGAGGCGTAAGGATCGGCATCTTTTCGAGCTTCTTGATACGCGACTGAGCTTCGGAGGATTTAGCGGCGTTATACCTGAACTTGTCGATGAAGGCCTGCAGATGCGCCCGTTCACCCATTTGCTTTTCGTACTCTCTTGCCGCAGTCTTCCTTCTCTCCTCCTTCGTGGCATAGAAGCTGTCAAAGTTGGCGCCCTTGTAGTAATCAAGTCTTTCGGAATGCTGATGGATGATGTCGGTCGCCACCTCGTTGAGGAACGCTCGGTCGTGCGAAACAACAAGAACGGTGCTGGGATAAGTCTGCAAGTAGTTGGCCAAGAAAGTGACGGAAGGAACGTCCAACATGTTGGAAGGTTCATCGAGTAGAAGCAAGTCAGGCTCGCAGAACAATGCTCTTGCCAATGCCAACCTCATTCGCCAACCACCCGAGAAGGTTTTGGTTGCATACTGCTGTCGCTCTGGTGAGAAGCCGAGACCGGCAAGGATACTTGCGGCTCTCGACTCTGCTTTGTCTGACTCCATTTCGCTCAGCTTGGCTTGAATATCACCAAGCGTTGTGTCAAGGCCCTCTTTCTCCTGGTCTAGTGCAGCTGCGTCTCTCGATGTATCGGCCATTTGTGATCGCTGGCCTTCCAGATCGGTTAGCTGCTTGGTAATCTTCTCCTGCTCTTGCAGTAGATGTTTCCGCCATACATCGGCGTCGAGTACTGCCTGTAAAGCGGGAGTGTCGTCGCCAGTAATTTCTTGTTCGACGTGTAGAATCGATATATGCGTTGGAATAGCGACCTCTCTTCGACTGAGAGCTCTGAGGAGCGTAGATTTACCGATACCGTTCTGGCCCACAAGACCGTACCGCCTGCTGTAGGCCAGAGTCAAGTTGGTATCGGTGAGAATACGCTTGCCACTGATAGAGATGTCTATGCCATCCACTTTGATGTCTTTGCTCTTCGACTGAGAATCTGAACCAAGCTGTAGAGGGTTGACTTGCATGAAGAACTCTTCGTACGACTGTGCCTCGGTAGGCTGGTCAAGAAGCCTCGAAGCTTCGTACTCGACGTTTTTCATGACCTTCTTGTCCTGCTTAGCACGAATCTTGCGCTCGGCCTTCTCAAGTTTCTTCTTGTCGACTTTTGATTCCACTTTCCTCGTCGCGGTTGCTTCCAGGTCGACACCGGCATTGGAAAGACCTAGAGTCGACGATATGTTTCTTTGCGAGCTCACCTGAATTGTCTGATCAAGTCTCTTGGCAGCGAAAGGCATCTGGCGTTTCTCACCATCAACGGCATTTGCATCATTCAGGCGAGAAATGAACTTCTCTACCAGATTCCGAACTGCAGTCATGTTCTGCTCCGAGAAGTCCCCAGAGGCGGACACAAGCATTTCTGTGACAGCCTCGAGGGCGTCTGCCATAGGCGACTGCTGTTCGTCTTCCACGAAATATTGCTTGGCGGCATGATTGAGGTATCCGACCGAATACTCTGATATCACCGCATCCACGTTCGGAATCTGCTGTTGTATCTCGGTCTCCATCTTGATTGACAGTAATGTATCGCACAAAAACAACAGACAGTAAGGTTCAAGTCTGACTTCGAGGATGATGGTTGAGCGGCAAGGTCGCCTCACTGGTCGACATTTCTGATATAATCACGTGCACATCCACGTGCACATCCACGTCCAAATGTATATTAGCCTGTTCCTAGGGTGGGCGGCGCCTGCCTACGCCAACCCCAGAATCTCAGCCGCGGTCGACTGATTCAATGACGCGATTGCCTTTTGTGAAGCATTGGCGCAGTCTCGGGACTGGTCAAGGGCGTGGACATCGCCGTGAAACCAGCGCGCAGTCGCATTCAAGCAAGGGCTACAGCTTCTCTGATACCGTGCACTGGCCTTGTATCATGATGGCAACGTTCCCACCGGCTCAGAGCTACTCTCCTTCGTTCACGCTGCCCCGTCCGCCATGAAACAGTCCACCACACTCCCCGTGCTGTTACAGCTGCTGGCTACTGCTGTTGCTAATGCTCAGAGTGCCTGCCCTTCACCCTCTGGCGATATTCGACCATCTGTCGCGTCTGGCTACTCACTGCAGGTCGTTGCGACTGGCCTATCAAAACCACGGGGGCTTGTTTTTGACGACGAGGGTCACCTTCTAATCGTTGAGCAAGGAAGTGGCACCATCTCGTCTCATGTTATCAACGAGGCCAGCGGCTGCGTTACGGCTGAAGACTCCTCCGTCGTGGTCGCTGAGGGCCTTAGTCTGAACCATGGCATCTGGATCAATGGAACAACCCTCTATGCTTCAAACGCCAATAGTGTCTACTCTTGGACCTATGATCCTACTGGAAGGACGGTGAACAATCAAGAGGAGTTGATCAGCAACATGAATAATACCGACCACACAACACGTACACTCTTGCTTTCCCAGCAGGTTCCTGGCATGATGGTGGTCAGTCGAGGAAGCGCAGGCAACCTCGACCCCACCGCTGCTACTATTGAAGCAGGCACCGCTCAGGTCAAAGCTTTCAATCTCAATAACCGAACAGATGTGTACGATTGGAACAACGATGGTCTCCTCATGGCATGGGGTGTCCGAAACGAAGTCGGCCTGGTCGAGCACCCAGTCACTGGTGGCATCTTTGGCGTCGAGAACTCCGCCGATCAGATCTCTCGTGATGGCGTTGATGTCTCCAACAACAATCCAGGTGAAGAGCTCAACTTCTTCGGCTACTTAAACGACACCGAGTATGCTAATCAAGGCTCTGATTTCGGCTATCCATATTGTCTTTCTGTCTGGAATACTACTGAGCTACCCGACAGTCAAGACCTCTCAATTGGCGAGCAATTTGCTTTCGATGCGGTGTCCGCCTTGAACAATGAGAATAGGACCGATGAGTACTGTGCTACCAAGGTTGCACCTCGACTTGTCTTTCAAGCTCACATGGCACCATTGGACATAAAGTTCAACGACTCTGGCACCGAAGCTTACATCACTTTTCATGGTTCCTGGGACCGTGATCAAGGTGTCGGCTACAAGCTGTCCCTTGTACGATTTGAGAATGGCCAGCCAGCTGATGCATCTGATTCCTTGACAGCAGCCACAGATATCGTAGCGAACGAGGACAATTCAGTGTGTCCTGGCAGCTGCTTACGCCCCGCGGCTATGGCATTCGACAGTCAAGGACGCATTTTCATGTCTTCTGATGCTTCAGGAGAGATCTATCTGGTCACGCGAGAGACACCCTCGAATGACACAAGCACAGGCACATCAACATCAGCATCCTCGTCGGCCTCAACCTCAGCCTCGTCCACATCAGTAGGAGTCTGTTATGGCCCGCCGGTAGCATGGTTTGGGATCGTTTTAGTTGCTGTTTTGTTTCTGTTGTTCTAACTCTCCCTAGGAACTAATGGCTGCTGACGAGCACGTACAAGACTGAAATGTGTAGCAAGATGGTCAAAGCTGAAAGCGAGCGATCAAGGGAAAGCGCAAGGTAGCCCGTGTGATAGCAAGAGCGTTGCTCCCTGTTGTTATCTGGCCAATGAAACAATCGTTTTCGTAAACATCTTCAAGCAAGATCAGCCCCCATTTCGTGGCGTATCCTGGCCTCGTACTCATCACCGCAGTCCACAACAACAGAAGCTAAGGCTTATGCCAAGCCTCGCGTTACTATCTCTTACCGGCTCGCAATACTGTACCTTCGCCATTTCATGCAGCCAGGTTCTTGGATACAGTATCTTTGCAGATGTATCATCCTGATCAGCCTAGCAATGAGCCAACACCATCAGTAGGCGCCTTGCTTCGAAACATGAGGGGATAGTGTTGATGTGGATCTATATCCGCCAGCGAGAGGTTAGGTCCACGAAGGTCATGCAAAACGTTGGTCGAATTGTAGAGGACTCGAGGGCGAGTGACTTCCAGCCTGAGCGTGTAGCATCTCACCGACTGACATTGCGAGAGAATCTATCCCCTTCAAGATCGGCAGATCCCTTCTACACCAGATGAGTTCAGATTTCACGAATTACAGTCCACCAGATGAGTTCAGATTTCACGAATTACAGTCCACCAGAATCAAAAATGAGCCACATGAGCAGTCGTAGGACGAGATACCACGAATTGCAGCATCAACGAGGTTTCTCACTAGAGTTGTTCCATATGATCTGTAAGCATTGACTAGTGGCCTCATCGAACGTCGATCACAGCGTTGGTGATGTAGTCGGCGAGATTCCCAGAGCGTATCATCCAGTCATCTCGGACTTGAAGTGTTGCCTCATTCGTTCTGCCGAGCAGTGACATGCCATGCCTGCCCACCCGTGGCCGGTTGTAATGATGCATACCCGACATCGCCGAGGACGAACGAGGAGTTCGCAAGCTGCACGAACAGATGCCTAGCTCAGCCTCAACGTCCCAGCAATCGAGATCGTCACCCGAGTGCCGAGACACATCCGAAAAGCGGTACACAGAGAGAGACATCCTTTCTGCTACGCTGAGTTCCAGCCGATCGAGGAACAGAAATCTACCTACAACATCCAGCGTCATCGTCGATAGACACAAGAAAGACTTTGGACCGTCCCCGCCAGGGCAGGTCTAGCGCAGTACAATCAGAAACGTTGCACTCCATAAGTCCAAAGACAGCCGCATCGTGGTAGGCCCCACGAGGGGCAAACAGCTTGAGGCTACTACTATCGTAACAGAACCGAGAAACTTCTATCTCACTCTGTACCTCCCCAACCTCAATCTCAACCTCAACCCCTTGTGCACCTGTCCATGCCCGCCAGTGCGATCTTCCCGCCTTAGCCCAACCCGCCACAGATCAAAAGCGTGAACCCCAAAGCAACCAGCGTACTACTCCAACCCATCCCACACGCAACCTATCCGCGTCCATTGACCCGCAAGACACCCATCCCATCGCAACAAAGAGAAAACAGCCATGTCTGTACCCAGCGACACACCCAGCCAGCCCACCGGGTCCAACGCGTACATCAAGCGTGCATATGAACCGCAAACCGTAGACAGCACGCGCGATCTGTACGACGAATGGGCGGCCAAATACGACGCCGACCTGGTCGAAGAAGGCTACCAAGCGCCGTCGCTGGCCGCATCGGCCATCACGTCGTTCCTGGGCGCGGAGGCCCTGCGGACCGCGACGGTCCTGGACGCCGGGTGCGGCACGGGGCTGGTCGGCCAGTTGCTGGCGCGCGATTACGGCGCGTCGACCGTCGACGGCGTCGATCTGAGTCCCGGCATGCTCGAGGTCGCGCGCAAGACGGGCGTTTACAGGCACCTGGAGGCGGCGGATCTGTCGGAGCCCATGGCGCAGCGTGATGCGTCGTATGATGTCGTCGTGTGTGTGGGGACGCTCACGCGCGCGCATCTTGGCCCGCGCGTGCTGAATGAGTTTGCGAGGATCGTGAGGGCCGGCGGGCTCGTTGTCGCTACCATCTTGGATGATATCTGGGAGAGTGGCGGGTACAAGGCTGAGGTTGACCGGCTGGTCGAGTCTGGGAAGGCGGAAGTGGTGCGTCTAGACACAACCGGGTACCGCGTCAACTCGGATGTTGGAGCCAAACTGCTTGTGGTGAAGAAGCTGTAGAGCGAGGAAGATTCGTCGAAAATGCTGCTTGCCTTCACCTGTTAGAGAGACGCCAGGACCGTCAACACAATGCATCGACCCATGGGAACAAGAAGATTGTTTTCATTCATGGCATTTGATATTCATGCTGTTGTCTCCCCACAATGCTTCCTAAACTGCTAACGCTCTGATGAAAACTCCCCGGGGATATCGGTTACCTGCCAGCGCCAAAACAATACAGCAGTGTAACACCATTGCCAACGACTTGGACCCTCCTGCGAGCTGATTTATGAGTCCTTGCCCACGATATCGTCTGATCCATACACGCCGCTGTGTAAAGCAGCAGCGGTGCCCACTGCAATGCCGATCATGGCACCGGCAACTACCAGGGCAATAGCCAACTTAACAGCTATTCTCTGCTTCTTCGGCAGGCGTTGGAGCCAGAACTGCTTCTTTGGCTTGGTCAAGCATGGTTGCTTCCTCTTCCAGAACTTGAGATTGACGTTCGGCGTCCTTCTGGACTTCTTCTGTGCACTGAACTTCTCTTGAGTCACTGAGGGGGTGATATCTCCCAACTCCAGATCTCGAACATCCACATGGAGCGACGGCTTCGGTCGTTGGTTCGGTCGCAGATCTTGGGACGGCCGTGGGCTCTCGTGACTGTAAAGGTAGAAGGGGGACCCCAATTGAGCGTTCTGGCAAGGATCGTACTCTGCATCATTGTCGTCTTCTTGCCTCGGGGTGGAGATTTGGTTGAGTGGTCGATCAGAGTTGTAGGAAGGCTTGGTTTGAAGGGCTGGTACCGGTCTCTGAACGTCGTTCTGGGCCTCCATCTTCTCTATCTGTACTTGTACTGTAAGATCAATATGTATTGGATCAATGAGGAGGACTGATAAGCCGAAAGCAACAGTGTGCTGTTTGCGGTTTGAAGCACGTTTTTGTGGCTCCAAGGTCGCTGGCGTGGCAGGCTGCTAGGACTCCATGTCGATTGAGCAGGTACTGTTCGGTTTGTGCGAGAACGTGCACTGCGGTCCGTGTCACAGGGAAGGAAGGCGCAGCGACGGTGACGCTACGTGAGCCAATTCCTGCCTCCTGACTATACAAGCAGGGCTCAGGAAAGGGCACCTGCGCAATGCCGAGATATTACTGTCGCCGAGTTTGAATTGTTAGCTGACAAGCTGGAAACGACACAGCAGTCAGAGACAGCCAACGCAACGTCGGGCGTGCAAGCGGCACCCGGATTTCGTAGGTTGGGTCGGTTGAGCTCGATCGGTCACAGCCACGACTAGTCTCGACAGAAACCCTCTTTAACCTGAGTCAACATCGTCTAGTGCTATGCGAAATCATGGTACAGGCATGATATCGATAGCAGTGGGACTAGTGGTACTATGATAACCCGCGAAGTGGACATGTTGTGAACTAACTACAGGTGAAGGTCGACTGAGGCTGTTTCGATAGGCTGCAAGGCCAAGCCTGCACGTACTGTAGGGTTACAGTGGCTGGCGAGTCCGGTAGTAAGAAGCAGATCTCTCATTCCATGCACTCCTACTGGAAGACGTTTGCACTGTCAGTGTGCACAGCGACTGGCAGCCAGCTCTCTCTACGGAACTGTGTTGGCCTGTATCGAAGAGACTTTCCGCGACAAAGTCTAGGCCTCGACCCTGCAGCGAATCGCGTGCCTGCAGTAGCAACATCGCTTGACATGTGGCTGGCACCATGGCTTTGACTGAATCTAAGCCTCCTAGTTGGCTGGCTCTAGCCGCTTGTAGCCTGTGGTCCGCAAGATCGCCACACATCCGGTCGAGCGTCCCCTACTCTCAGCCTATGAGACCACGGTTCAGCCGATGCAGCAATCACCGTATATCTGTTCGCGTTGAATGGCTATGACAGCAATTGTATTGTTATGGGTGGTATCGAGTAGCTAGCTATTGAAATAACAGAAAGGCAGACTAAGAGGCTACCAAGTCGCGCTTGCCGTTATTGGCCTAACAGCGTGTGCATGGTGGCGATATCTCTCCGACCCACTATCGTGGCATATCCGGGGTGGCACCATGAGTTGAGTAATCCTTGAAACAATTTGGGTCGATCAAAGGTCACTCTTCTGTGAGCGACAGCATCAGTGTTTCGGGAGATCATTTCGACAGAAATTGATGTGATTAAAGTCAAAACATGCTATTCTATTGCTCCAGCTTTTCGTGCCTCGTGAAGTTGTGAGAGCTTTCCAACGCCTAAAATGCCTATAACTTAGCCCCCCAAAATGCTTGAAATCTGCTTGATGATCACGACTCTCGGAAGAAGTCTTCCCTGACAATATGACTCTTGTCGCACATTCCTCGGAAAATTCCTCCCTGTTCAAACAAGTTCAGTGGCGTGTCAAGCTCGGCGATTCGTCCCTGGTCCATCACGCAAATCCGATCATAGTTGATGATCGTCTTCAGCCTGTGTGCAATGCAAAGCACTGTCTTCCCTGCAAACCCTAGACGCATTGTCCTTTGGATCTTCTCGTCTGTCTCAAAATCGACCGATGATGTTGCTTCGTCGCAAACAATGATTTGTGCATTTCGGACCAGTGCTCGTGCGAGCGCCATCAATTGTCGTTGACCGAGCGAGAAGTTCAGACCTTCCTCTTCCACCGAACTGTCCAGTTGGATGCGTTGTGCTTTGTCGGTTGTTGGGGTGTCTGGGCTTTCGGGGGACGCCTGTGTTCGTGTCTGCTTTTCCCCCATCTCCTGCGTCTCTCCAACCAGATCAGCCTTTCTCAGTGCCTCCCATAGTGCGAGGTCCTCGTGTTCATTGAAAGGGTCAAGGTTGGATCGGACCGTGCCTCGGAACAACGTTGGATCTTGTGGGATGATAGCCAGCCTTGATCGAAGGTCCTGAAGCCCGACTTCTGCAATGTTGACATCGTCAATCTTGATCTGGCCACCTGACAACTCCGAGAGCCGGAAGAGAGCGGACATGATACTACTCTTCCCAGCTCCCGTCCGTCCAACAATTCCAATACGTTCACCTCCTTTGATGTGGAAGCTAAGTCCTTGCAACACTAGCGGGAGCTCTGCACGATATCTCATTTCGACATTGTCAAATGTGATTGCACCGGATTGTGGCCAGGAATCTGGCACTTCCTTGAGCTTCAATGGCGCTTCTTGCTCGAGCTGAGTTCCGTAATAGTGAAGTCGCTCTGTCGCATTCATGTTGTTCTCGACTTCAGCAAGCTGTCGCACAGTAAATTGGATCATCTGTACGATGGCCAAAATGTACGACAGCACCAAGCCGGCAATCGATGGGTTGACGTTGAATTTGTTGGTGACGACCAGAAGTCCGACTGTAAGAACTAGAAGATTTCCAATCATGTCCAATCTGCACGAGAGCCACCGCTGGTTCGCAAAGGTCAGGAAGTACGCCGAATCCATCTGATCTACCGCATCTCGAACGCGATCCTTGAAGTAGGTTTGTAGTCCATATGCCCGAATCGATGCAACACCAGAAACCGACTCAGCAAATCGTGCAAAGAGGACAGACCGAAAGACTGCTTCATGTCGTTTTAGCTCTCGGGCTGAGGAGCGGTAGTAGCTCGCCGCAAACAAGAAGATGACCACCAATGGTGCCAGAGCTATTCCGAAGTAGTGGAAGAAAGCAATGATCAGGCAAAACACAGAGATGATCATACCCAGTGTCAAGAAGTACATCCTCATGGCGTCCGTCAGATTGTTGTCCATAGAGTCGACGTCCTTCGAGAACCGGTTCGTAATTCGTCCGAGAGGTGTCGTATCGAAGAACGACATGGGCGCTCGGAGAGCACTTTCGCTGGCTCTTTGCAGCATAACTCTGCTTGAATTCGTACCGCTCGTCGAAAGCAAAGTTGCAAAGGTGAACATCAGTACCGCTTGCATCAGACCCAGCGTCGCGTAGATGCCAATGTAGAAACCCCGAGACTCTCCGAACTTGTCGCTGACCCAGTAGCTGAGCCACAAGCTCGTAGCAATGTTCGCACCCTGAGATGCGACCAGCGCAAGGAAGATAAGGGGCCACATGATTAATGGTCCAGAAGCGCGGATGTATGCGCCCCATACATCCCAACTGACAGACTTGACAGCTCTCTCTTCGGCTTGCATCAAAGCAGCAGCCTTTTTCTTGCTCTTCGCACCTTTGTCCTCCTTCTTGTCCTCTTCTTCGGCCTCCTCTTCTACCTCGTCCGTCTTCTTGACTTCATTTTCCTGAGAAGTGGTTTCCATCAGTTTCCTAAAAGCGGCGCTGTCAGCCATGAGCCTGTCAAATGTATCGATGGCTTGGATATGGCCTTCTTCCATCCAAACGATTCTGTCGCACCTGTTTAGCACGTGGAGTTGATGGGTCGCAAGGATGCGACATTTGTCCTTCATGATGCCACAGATAGCTTCGTCCATGATGTGTCTACCCACATGGGCGTCGACAGCAGAAAGGGGATCGTCCATTAGAACAACATCTGCATCAAAATAGATGGCTCGTGCGATGTTGAGACGCTGCTTCTGACCTCCTGACAATGTAATGCCTCGTTCCCCGATTTCTGTCTGATCGCCAGCAGGTAAGATTGCTAAATCGGGTCGGAGAGCACAGGCATCGATAACTTCGTTGTACCATTTCGTCTTGTAAGGTTTGCCGAACAGTACATTCTCTTTCAGGGTAGCGTTCTGAATCCAGGCATACTGAGGGCAGAAAGCTCGAGTTCCGGCCATTCTGATCTTGCCATCAGTCTTCCTCATGTCGCCAGCTAGTGCAGCAAGCAAACTAGTCTTTCCGGAGCCCACGGAACCAATCACGGCGATGAGCTCATTTTTGCCTACTGTGAAATCGACGTTGGAAAGCCTGAATGGCTCGACTGCGGTTTGATCACTCAATGCGTCGCTAGACGATTCAGGAGACGTATCTTTTCCAGCCTTCTGCATCTTTTTGCGTTCCGCAAGCTTCTGCTTAGCAGCTTTCTTCTCAATCTTCATCTGCTTTTTGTTCGGAGGTCCACCGGTGGAATCGTTCTCCTGTGTCTGATTGCGCTCCCAAGTGAAAGTTGCATCTTGGATCTGGATACCATCATCCATGTCGTCATCCCATTCGATCTCGTCCGACTGTTCCTCAGACAGCAGGTATTCTTGGATACGGCCAAGAGACGCCAAAGCATCCGTCACCTGACCAATGACTAGAGGCAACAAGTTCAGTGGCATCCGGAGTGAGTTGAACAGCGCCAGTGAGGAGAAGATCCGCGAAGCCGATGACACATCGTGGCCTGTGACCGAGTAGACAATGAAAGCCAACATGGAGGCGAATACCGGCATAGCCATAGACAAAGCGTTAATAGCATTTCTAATGGAAAGCAGAACCTGGATAGAGCGGATCTCCCGCTTGCGAATGTCCTTCAGCCGCGCAAGAAAGCTCGACTCCCAACCGAAGAACTTGACGAATCGCACAGCACCGAGAATCTCCTGCGTGAGAGTCACACGTTGATCGGTGATCTTGTTGATTCTCTTTCGCCGCTTGAACAAAGATTTGATGGCTTTGGTCAGCAAGGGCATACAAACTGCAATCAGAGCGTAGCCAGCAAGAGCACTGTAGCCAATGTTGACGCAAAGCAAGACGAGAACGACACAAACCTGAATAGGCGCAGTCCATATCATATGACCTAGGCCGGCAGCTTGGTCGACTCGATAAGTATCGACACTCATCAGGTTTATAATCTTGCCATTGTTCCAGCCACTCCCATCTCCTGAGACGTTGTGGTGGACGTCCTGGGTGACTTGAGGACCAGTCTTCGGATGTAGCTTATCCGAGACGAGGCGCTTCAGCCGCGGCCGCTGGCCCTTGTCCTCGGCTTCCACGTCGATGCCGTTCGAGACATGCTCGTCTGAAGCAGCTCTCCCGCCAGCTTTCGCACGTCCCGATATCTTGAGTGTCTTCTCGAATATAGCGTTAATGAGGACGGCTCTGGATTCTCCTCCACTAATCATTCCTCGGTAGATGAAATGGTTTGTAGCAAGACTTTGGCAGATCTGCATGAATGTGATGCCAAAAGCAAGTCCCAGTCCACGTCCCATGCTCGGCTGTGGCGCGCCTGACTGGTTTGCGTAATATGATTCCGTGGCAAATGCGATCAAGTACCTTGTAGTGAAGGGAGAAAAGACCTGGAACATGGCTGAGAAGAAAGCACAGCTGCCACCAAGGAGAATGTCCTTCCTGAGGGCGTCGTATATCGCCCACATCAACGGACGCTTCTCGTTCCGTGCAGCTCTTTGTTTGAAAGAGGCCATGAGCCTTTTCATCATCACTTCTGTGCTTCGGTCGGGATTGACCTGCCAGATATCATTCTCTTCAACAGTCCTCTTGTAGCCGGTCGTCATGAAGGGATTGATCCATTGGAAGATGAGCATACTGAAGAAATTGGCGTAGTACTCTCGAGAGATTATTCTTTCTTTCGGCACAGGCGGAGGATTCCTGCGAAGAGGATTTATCTTGTGATGCCATGGTATATGCTCTGGCTGTTGCGCCCTGCTCGGAGTAGTTGCAATTTCTGTCGCTTCTGTGTACTCTGAGGCATTTGTTCCAACAGTGTCAGCTGCAGAATGCACCTTCTCCAGGTCATGGTGTACACTGCGCTCGCTGGTAGTCCTGCTCAGTTTCTTCCGCTGCCACTGAGACTGAGGTACTTCAAGAAATTGTCGCGGCTCATCCTGTTTTTCGAGCTCGAGATCCTCCCCTTGATTCTGTTCCAAGGCCTGCTCAACATCTCTCTCGTCTTTCTGCGGTTGCGACATGGTTGCGCATGCCAGGTGATAAGTAGGAGTATTGGTGAGCAACGGGTCACGACAGTTCAGGCAAACAAGCAAAGAAAGACTTCAGGCAGGCAAAAGAGACATTAGTAAAGCAAGCGGTGGACAGTTATGCCGAGGCGTGAGATGGTCATCTGTGCCGGTGACTCTGCTCGTCATGGACATTCGCAGGCAAGGGCATGTAAGCAAGTGGGCACTGGTCGACACTAACCTCATGGCTGAGGTTGACGTACAACAGAAAGTGAGACATGATTGGAGGGCACAATGCATGAGCAACAGGAAGCCAGCCCTTTCTGCAAGCACTGGTCTTTTCGTATTTAGTTGAACAGATTTGCGGCCACATTAAGTTATGGCCGAGGAGCAAGCATTTTCAGCGAGCGTCGAGCGAGAAAGCAAGCGTCGAACTGCGCAGCGCCACTGCAAGGAATACCCAGATTGTGGGGTTTGTCGTTGCCGTTTTCCGCTTCAGACTCATCATTTCCACAGATTGTCGCTGTCTGTGATGCCAGTCACCTCTTTGCTCAGTCCAGCGAGAGGGGCTGTCGTTCGAGTGGCATGCCAGGCGAATAATGAGGAATGCTATTGTGTGTGTTCCTGACCATGAGAACGAGGTACTCACAGACACCGCGCGACATCACACGGCGCTCGCTTGCCTGGGGGCGCTGGTCCCGGAGATACAGTGTTTTCTCCACCAATCAAGGACGTGCTAGTGGTGGCTCAACATCTTCCCATAACTTTTCCGTACAATTGCAGCTCCAACTCTGGTACGCCGCAACCCATTACGGCATAGTCTACGATGCTATAAATCCATCAGGAATGCGTTTGTCATGATCTTGGGAAGAAGGAAGCAGGCGCATAGATTGAAGCGCGTTCTACAATTCTTTACCTCAATGAAGCCTTGCCTATAGATCTCGGAGTTTAGAAAGGTATTGCGTCAACGACTTTAGTGATGCAAAAGCACTTCGTACAACAGCAATACCTTGTTCGTAACACACCAATCACCGAACCCCCACGAGTCTTGTTTGCAGCAAGCTTAACACTCGGCCGGTCCACCCTGTCCTTGTCGGGCCCGAAGTTGTGCTAAGGCAGCAGCTTGCTTACCAATACTCGTTTTCGTCCTTGGACACGCGGGTTGAGACTACTGTTCCGCATTCTAC
Source organism: Knufia petricola (assembly GCA_002319055.1). NCBI lineage: Eukaryota > Fungi > Ascomycota > Eurotiomycetes > Chaetothyriales > Trichomeriaceae > Knufia > Knufia petricola. The sequence goes on along the minus strand of NMUC01000095.1, from coordinate 15,534 downwards.
TTGTCCCACATCCTAGCCTCTTATACACCTCGAACTCTTCTACAAAGTTTGGAACTCATAGCAGGGTCTCGAGATCGTTCTCTGTCTGACATGGATGCCTGGGCATTTGACAATCAGAATCCTCGAGCTCCGAGGTCGATGCGTACCATGCAAATGGTAGGCGGTCATTTTGCGAGACGCTGCTTGCGTGCATGTCGTGTCGACTTGACCATCCGTATCTGCGCTGAGCCTTGACGGTGCGCCCGAGACGTCGTCTTCACTTTTGCAAAGTGTGACTCGACGGCGACTTGTGACTCTATTCTTGTTACCTTGCACACGAGTAATGAGTCCGAGCACGATATCTGCCGACACCACAATGCCAAGCAGTCTTGTACCCCAGGTTTGGTTTCCCCGCAAGTACACCACGTAGTTTGCGCTTCATTGCAGCCGTTACTACGCTTCGAGGTACCTTGCGAAGGCCTAGAACGATCGCGACCAGCATCGCTTGTCTTCAAGCTGTTACGATGACTTCAACGCGCCTTGAAACTAGCCCGGTCCATGGGAGCTTCGAAGCTATAAAACAAGCTGAAAGGTAGGCCAGGAAATGGTTGACTCCATGTACCAGTTTGTGTTCTGCAGTAATTTGTACAGCACTGTGCTCGAGATAGACGAGCAGATTGTACCAGCAAAATTTACCAAGAAACTAGCTTCCTACAGTCACAGAGTATTGCAAATGCGGGTGCTAGCAGCCCTCACCTTGCTCTGCTCCTTCTTCGCTATGTCTTCAGCTCAGGCTAGTGCCAGCAACAACAATTATCTCGGCGTTAGTCCAGCTCAGCGCCATGTCGTCAATGCAACGCAAGCACAACAGGTCATCGATGCGGCGGTCCAAGAGGCCATGAGCATTCCTCTACCTCAGAACATTGCCGTGACAGATCCAGCTGGATACCTTGTTGCCTTTCACCGGATGGACTCGGCCTTCCCTGCAAGCATCGATATCTCGATAAAGAAGGCGAAGACAGTAGCTTTGTTCAACGGAGGTAAGCAATGGGTTCTCCAAGCACTAATGGTCGAAAGAAGCCTGACAAAACCCAGCTATGACCACGGCCCAATGGTACAATGTCAGTCAACCAGGTGCTTCCCTGTACGGCATCCAAGAGACAAATGGCGGCCTGGTCATTTTTGGAGGTGGCATACCACTTGTCGTTGATGGGGTCTTCGTCGGTGCTGTAGGTGTATCTGGTGGCACTACAGACCAAGACGTGCAGGTTGCTAATGCAGGGGCAAGAGCAATAGGAGGATACGTCTCGGACATGTAGATTGAAACCCTTTGAGTACACTGTCAGTCTCCATGATCAATGATACGCAAGTAACCTGGCTACCCTCATGGGCAACGCATGACTCTTTGAGTCTAGCACTTGGCCTCTTCGTCTCAACTCTTCGTCCGTCCCAATCTCCTATCCAGTAATCTCCTCGGCCCCTCGCTCGGTGCGTGACATCCGCAAGCCCAACAAGCCTTTCACTATTCCGGCTTTCTTTGTAGTCTGCGGTTATTCTAGTCCTCCATGATATCTCTGGCCTAAGTCATAAGCAGCTTCCTATCCCTGTTGCCGAACCACTTCACTGCATACCTAGGTATGCCTTCGGTGATGTGGTTATGGATCATTTCAGGTACTGCGGGTGAGTAAGGATGTTTAAACGCTGGTGAATCGTAACGCTGCCCCCGTCACGTTTCTATCGCCTAAAAGCGTAGCAATACCTTCCCTTGGTAATGACCGGCGCCCCCGCTAAGAGTTCCTCTTCCATCATGGTCTTGAAAAATTGCTTGTAATTGTCTGAGCTCTCGTGCTTCTCCAATGCAGCTCCCGAGGCGTATCTGCGCTCACGCGTCAACGTCGATTCGGAAAGCATCAAAGATAGGTCGCAGAGATAGTGCGAGGCTTATCTTTCGAACATTGACAGCTTGACGCCTTCCTCGCTCTCCTCTTCGTAGAGTGAGAATTCCAAAGTTCCGGGCTCATTTGCTACGATCCATGTGATTGCTTGTACGACTGCTTCCCTTGACTAGAAAATCAGAGCGAAGACAGAGGACGATTACCATATACCACTCACTCTATCGAGCTTGCCAGGCGCTGGACTGATAATGGCCATGATAGCGACTTCTTGGGACATCTTTTCCTCTGTGCTGGTTGATCGTATGGCCAGTGCTATAGAGGCACAGTCGTGGGGCTGTGTCAAGAATTGAGCCAAGATGCTGCTTTTAATGGTGAGCTTGCTGTCGGCAAGCACTATCCGTTTCCGTTTTTGCCTGAGTCTTCACAATCTTTTGTAAGAGTTGATAGGGAAGGGTGATAGCTGCCAACTACAATGAGTACGCATTCCTACCGGCAGCGTGGCAGCCTCAGGCAGCCTAAAGAGCAGGCCTCTTGATAAGAGATAAGCACAAGCCTGCGCCAGGGCACCGAACTGCACTCAAAAATTATTGCTCGCTGGCAGCCAAACACACCGCTACCACCACCTATACTCGACACCTGTGCCTTTTCCGCCGTACTTTTCTGCAAGCGACGCCCACCATGGGTCTCTCCGAACCGCGTAAAAGGATCAAACTCGCTCACGACCCCCGCAACCTCCAATGGAGTGACAATGCCTCCTCCTTCGGCGCCCGTATAATGCAGTCCTCAGGCTGGAAACCTGGCACCGCCCTCGGCGCCTCCAGCATTCCAGCTCACGAATCTACCGCCGCTAAAGTGCGCATAACAGTCAAAGACGACATGCTCGGTCTTGGTGCGAGCCTGAAGAGCAAGAACGTCGAGCACCAGCGGACCGGGCTGGATGCGTTCCAGGGTTTGCTGGGAAGGTTGAATGCAAAAGATCAGAAGGAGTTGGAGAAAGTCGAGAAGAAGATCGAGAATCGGAAGTTGGCTATGTTTGCGCAGGGACGGTGGGGTGGGATGGTGTTTGTGCCTGGAGGCCTGCTTGTTCAGGATGATCCCAAGCAGCAGAAGGTCGAGGCAGAGGAGAAGCGGGAAGCCGAGGAGTCCGCTGTCTTGGCAGAGAATGAGAGCGACAGCGAGGTGGACTCCGACCTGGCACAAAAACCAGAAAAGAAGAGGAAGAGAGCAGATGAAACGTCTGAAGAACGAGCGCAGCGGAAAGCAGAGAAGAAGGAGAGGAAAGAAGAGCGAAGACAACGTAGAGAAGCAAAGCGGCTGAAGAAGCTACAGAAAGGAAGTGGCACATCGACGCCGTTGACAGAAACTACAGATCTCACAGAGACCAGTACGGGAGCATCAACGCCCGTGCAGATACCAGAGACCAACAAAACCCCTGTCACGCAGGAGAGATCACGGAACGGCCGGCATCTACTGCGAGGGAGAAACATACAAGCGAAGAGGATGGCCTTTACAGACTCCAAGGGCTTGGATCAGATATTCATGAGGCAACAGCAGGCGGTGTGAGACATCGCATGGCGTTCTAAGGCCTTGATATCAAAACACTTTGAACTCGCGTATGGCATCCCGAGATTGGTTACCATTTCACTTGGGCGTGTCCAGCACAGAAGCCTTCACTGCCCTGCTAGTTTTCCATCATGGGTACAGCGCCTGCGTCCAGAGCTCGACATCGATTCTGCAGGTGTCCAACGGTTAGGCTCTTACAAGGCTTTTACACGGTCCTAGCCAATCTGGCGACTCAAAGCAGAGATGGAAGGTTCGAAGCCTAGCAGTTGCGTTGACAAACTCCAGCCAAGATACAGCGTTCGTCACATCTTCAAGCCCGAGACTGGCATAAAAAGCTGGCCTATCTCTATCGATTGAGTGGTTGAGAGACCTCTCAGTGCAGAACCCCCTGTCCTAGCACACTCCAAGCACAGTAGGGCACATGTATGCTCTTTCGTGGCAGCCGGAGTGGGCTTCGACCCAGGCAAGCCAAGCAGCCTTCGCGACTTTGACGCCTCTGGCTCATCCAATTTGGTCAGGATTATAGGATGATAAGCCTGTGTCAACTCAGTTTTAGCACACATCCTCTTCTAGAGCTGCAGAGGCGCGCAGCATGAACCCCTTGTTAAACACATGGGGTAACGGCTTCTGCAACACCTAGGGAGAGTCGAGCGCCCCAGATGTCTATATCGATCTATACTATGCCACCTCTCCCCTCCTCGTCACAGCCTACGCTCAAATAGTCTTGGATTGATCTTCCACTGCGTAAGTATTCGTGCTCAAGTGGAGGCTTTATCTCCAGCAGACTGACCCTGGTACCTGTTCGGGCGACACTACCTGCAACTGCAACCTCTTCAATCTATTTTTGCCGTTCTTGGGCTTGACGGAAGTGCTCTATGATCGCAACTGCCATACGACCACGAGGACGTTGCCAATATACTCAAAGAATGTACTCAATTACTGGTATAGGCCAGGAGGCGCAAAGCAGCTGGTGCAGGCATGCTACCTGTTAGGAGTGGATGGCGTGATGGTAAGGAGTTTAGCCAAAGAGGAATTTTCATCGGCATAACATATACTTTGGGGAATGGTCTCGACTCGTAGCACAGCAGAAAGAGGTGGAGCACGATGAATCTGAAGGGCAAGCAAGCACAGTAGCATGAGTACTAGGAACGATACTGGAAGATCAATGATAGCACGAATCAGAATAGCCCGGAAGAGGAATCCGCATGCCACCTGCCCCTTGTTGTTCACCTGTCTGTCCCTGCATTCGACCTTCATTGTCCCTCGACTTTGTATCACCTCACTCTGGGGATGTCAAAATGGCAGAATAGATGTCGCTTTGCCAGCCCAAGATTGAGAGGAAGGAATAGTCAAATTAGTGGGGGAGATATCAGGAGGTCTAACAAAAACAAACGTAGTGGTGATCAAGAATATAGCAACAATTGGTACGTGGGTACTCGTGGGAAGCTCCGATGAGATTTGGATACTACCAAAGTGGTTGATGCTTTGGCTATCGGAATCGCCAGTTTGGAACGAGGCACTACCAATCCTTTGTTGGGACAGTACCTGTTGCAAAGCTTCATCAACAGTATGGTCAATGATCTGCTTCGGACGGTCTTACCATCGTCCAGACCTGGCAATTCGCGGCGAGCACTAGTGCTGAGGCTCTCAGAAGCAGCTCCAAACTCAAAGAGCCAATGAGGACCAACCGAGGTGTTCTGACTACGGCGCCGATATCGGAGGATCTCTTGTTTACACTGCGTGAAGCGCATCTCGCCAGACCCCTCAAGTCTACGACATGTTGAGCACTCATGCATATGCAGCAACCAGTCACCCGGAGGCTGCTTACACGTGGCGTCGTGTCGTGTTATACCAGGTACCATAGCTCACGCTCGACGCCATTATGTGTGCTCAAGCATGCTGCCCATGCACATACCCATCTTCCACGACGCGTCCGCGACGATGAGCAGGTGGTAAGCATCAGTCCAAAGACGTCAGCCTATAGCTTCTTGTATTGGTCAACGAGAAGACATCGAACGGTGCAAACGGGAATATACCTCACGGGCAAAGGTTGCAGGCTTGCTTGAGTCTGATGAGCTGTGCATCTTGCAGTAGCCTCAGCGTGCTACATGGGGAGTCCTCGTTCATTCTCGTGGTGAGCCATGCCAGCATGTAGGATCCCCTCGCAATAGGACTATGCGTAAGGATAGGTTAGCACCAGACGCTGGCAAGGCATATGATCTACACGTCGTTTGCCGGTTACGACCGACATGCAATCAACACACCGCTGCACGTTCGTGTGTGCAATTGCTTAGCAAACCGCCAGCTCGATAGCCACCCGCGAAAGGTGTCGGTCGGCGTCACAATTTTTGACTGGAAAATTACCGACAGTCATCATCGCCAGCGACGCAACGTAACATAACCGTTCGGCAGACGTCTACGCTTTGTGGCTTGCAAGTTGCAAGGTCGTAGTCCCGGCGCTATCGCAGGCAATGCGACAGAAAACCATCAGCAAGGACCGCTGTTCACCTCACCTTCCTTGTGATCTGACCGTAGCAGTTTGGCGCACTTGCACAGCAGCAAACAAGTCTTTCCAGCCTGGCGATCCTCAGGGCGCCTACTGATGCCCCCTTCACTCTGTCTCTATCCAGCTGTAGCAAACCTCAGCACAACTTACCTATCCTATTATCTCCTTTCTCTCCTCAAGTGTTCTCGTTGATCTGTACTCTCCTTTCCCCCACTACTCCCCACAAGCAATTCACAGCTACGACTTGCACAACCTCAACGATACACGAATCGATTCGAAGCACAGCAATGGCCAAGTTTGAGGTCACTTGGCCTGACCATGATTCTGGCGTCTCCATTTGGTCGATAGTGCGCAGCATCTTCACTGTAGTGATTGCTTTCGCCTTGATGTGCATCATTTTCCAACGCCAGTTGCCACGTAACGATGAAATTGCAGTCGACCATGCCAACGACGAAGACGGACTCGACATGGATTCGGGCAGCGACGGAGCCATAGAAGATGATGAGAGTGACGGCAGCAGCGAAGTAGTTGTCGTTGACTTCGAGACCGAGGCCGAGATCATCAAATCCTTGAAAGATCTGAATGACTTCGAGATTGAAGCAGCGCGATTGAGAGCTACATGGAGAACAGTTTGAGTAGGAAGAACTTTTGGACGGCGAAGTTGATGTGGGCAACGCTGAGGTTAGCAGAGATGGGTCACTCTTCGGACAGCCTGACTGACTAGTGGTGAGTCTCATCGGCGTTTGTCGATATGAAGGTAGAGTCCAATACCGGAAAATTCATCCTGGTGCGCCGGACTCCGATTCCAGGCAAGCATTTCCAACAACGAAGAGCTCCGCGAAGCCGTACTTGGTACAGTATGCTGCTCTCTGGGCAGTGTTAGGAAACCCGCCAGTGTTATCTGCCAAGTACGGCGCTGAATGGAGCACAGCAGGCGAAACTAGGTATATGGCGCTCCATCTAGGAGCAACCATTACCATGGATTTGAGTATGAGAGAGAGCCAGGAACTCGGGTACAGCTAGCTGAATGTCGGACGATGACCGTGTTTTGATGTGAAAAGCACTGAGATTGTCAAGGGCAACCTTAGCTCGTGGAAGTTTTCATCATCTATAGTACGACGAACGACGTCGCGAACCAGGAATTGCACGCGAGTGTCTGGTGCTTCTCCATCTAGCCTTCTTACCGATCAAACACTAGCGTTGTCAGCCATTGATGAGTATGTACTCTGACATGCAGTGATCTAGAAACTGTCCCGAGAATCGGATATGGTGGGGTCTTGAAGAAAGTGGAACCTTGGCATTGATAGTACGCGTCGTACATGTGCTCGGTCTTGTTCGGTATGACTACACCCTTGTACTGAGCTGGAAAATGTGACAAATACGTAAAGGCAGACTGTCTGTATAAGTTAGAATCTACCCGAGAGTCAAGAAGCAGATCAAAAGGGTGGCGCATGGCAAACACGTATCTCAGCGCAATCGTTCTTGAGGACCCTGCTTTGACATCCACGTTTTATCACAGTGTGGCGATAGGCTCCTGCCTTCGGACCAAGACTGGCTACGTACGTCAGCATAGCAATTCCGAGAATGGCAAGTGTCAATGGCAACGTCCTACCAATCAGATCTAAGGCATTCTAGCCATTGCAATCAAGCTCCATCGGCTCGAGCAAAGACCCCGCTAAGCTCCATCCACAGCAGGACTGGGGCGACAGCGTGTTCGATCGACCATCTGAAATCACCCTCACTTGTGATTTTCTCGATGAGGCTCTCATCTGTACTGTAGCGTCATGTCGGTAGAAATCAAAGGCTCTGTTTGTGCTTCGTGAAGCTCGAATTGAAGTCCAGATCAGGCCATCTGTTCCTTGGCCACGAAGGACGAAGGCATCTGCATGCCGCTTCCAGAAAGCTTCCCGAATATGAATGCGCCCCACCAGTAGAATTTTTAGCCTCGTTAGACCTGGTTTGTTCTCTTTGTCCGTGCTTGGGGGGATCCATGTACGCTTAGAATGCCTGTCTCCAGCGGGGCTTAGTAAAAGATTTTCTGTCAGTCGGCGCTCGACTTTGGAAGGCACTGGCAGGTTTCTGAAGGCGGGGTAAGCCAGTCCGATTCCGCTGTTCCGCTTCGTTATCAATCTACATTGTCAGTTCTTTATTTTTCTTGCCTTCCTCCGTCGCAGTCTCTTGATTCTCTTCTTCATCATTCACATTGACAATAGAACGACTGCAATCATGGCTGAATGTCCAGTAGTTCATGGCGACAAGTCTGCCGAGACTGGCAAGAACACCAGTCACACTGACTACAAGAATGCCCCCATCGGTGGTGGCGGTACCAGGAACCGCGACTGGTGGCCAAATGAGCTGAAGCTCAACATCCTCCGACAGCACACCAGGGTCACCAACCCTATGGACCCCGACTTCGACTATGTCAAGGCATTCAAGAGCGTAGATTACAACGCGTTGAAGAAAGATATCAACGACCTGATGACAGACTCACAAGAATGGTGGCCCGCTGACTGGGGCCACTACGGTGGTCTGTTCGTTCGAATGGCCTGGCACAGTGCAGGTACCTACCGAGTCTCGGACGGTCGAGGTGGTGGTGGCGATGGTCAGCAACGATTCGCCCCTCTCAACAGCTGGCCGGACAACGTCTCTCTCGACAAGGCCCGACGGCTGTTGTGGCCCATCAAGCAGAAGTACGGCAACAAGATCTCGTGGGCAGACCTGATGCTGCTCACTGGTAACGTCGCCCTCGAGTCCATGGGTTTCCAGACCTTTGGCTTCGCTGGTGGCCGTGCTGATACATTCGAGGCTGACGAGTCTGTCTACTGGGGTGGTGAGAACACATGGCTCGGCAACGACGTGAGATATGCAGACGGTCACCCGGGTCTGGCAGAGCACGGTGTCGTCGACGGTGACGACCACAAGAAGAACGCCAGCGACATCCACTCACGAGAGTTGGAGCAGCCCGTTGCTGCCTCTCACATGGGTCTGATCTATGTGAACCCGGAAGGTCCTGATGGTATCCCAGATCCTCTTGCTTCTGCCAGAGACATCCGTACTACCTTCGGCCGTATGGCCATGAACGATGAGGAGACCGTTGCCTTGATCGCCGGTGGTCACGCTTTCGGTAAGACTCACGGCGCTGCGCCTACTGAGCACGTCGGCAACGAGCCGAACGCATCTGGCCTTGAGAACCAAGGTTTCGGCTGGACGAACAGCTTCAAATCTGGAAACGGCCCCAACACCATCACCAGTGGTCTGGAAGTCATCTGGTCCAAGACGCCCGTCAAGTGGAGCAACCACTACCTCGAGTACATGTTCAAGTTCGAATGGGAGAAGGAGAAGAGCCCGGCTGGTGCCAACCAGTGGGTAGCCAAGGATGTCGAGGAGATGATTCCTGACCCATACGACTCAAGCAAGAAGCACAAGCCAAGAATGTTGACTAGTGATCTTGCTCTGCGCTTCGACCCTGCATACGAGAAGATCTCGCGTGACTTTATGGAGCACCCAGAGAAGCTCGAGGACGCCTTCGCCCGTGCCTGGTTCAAGCTGTTGCACCGTGACATGGGTCCACGAACTCGCTGGGTTGGTCCCGAAGTTCCTTCCGAAGTACTGCTTTGGGAGGACCCAGTTCCATCCGTTGACCACCAGTTGGTCGACGAGAACGACATCTCTTCCCTGAAGAAGGAAATCCTGGCGACCAACGTCGACCCCTCCGTGTTCATTACCACCGCCTGGGGTGCCGCTGCCTCATTCCGTGGAAGTGACAAGCGTGGCGGTGCCAACGGCGCCCGTATCCGACTTGCTCCTCAGAACAAGTGGGCGTCGAACAACCCACCACAACTAGAGCAAGTATTGGCCGCGTTGGAGAAGGTCCAGAAGAACTTCAACAGCAACCAGCAAGGCGGAAAGAAGGTTTCGCTGGCCGATTTGATTGTCCTAGCAGGATGTGCCTCGGTTGAGAAGGCTGCAGGTGTGAACGTTCCTTTCACCCCCGGCCGCACAGATGCCTCCGCAGAGCAGACTGATGAGCAGTCCTTCACACATCTGGAGCCAATCGTCGATGGCTTCCGCAACTACGGCAAGGGTACATCTCGAGTCAGGACCGAACAATTCCTCGTCGACAAGGCCCATCTCCTGACGCTTTCCGCTCCAGAAATGACTGTGCTGGTCGGTGGTCTGCGTGCCCTGAACGCCAACTACGATGGATCAAACTATGGTGTCCTCACCAAGACGCCGGGTAAGCTGACCAACGACTTCTTCGTTAACCTGCTTGACATGGGCACGGCATGGAAGTCAAGCGGTCCCAACGAGGAGACCTACGACGGTATTGACCGTAAGACTGGCGAGAAGAAGTGGCAAGCCACCAGATCCGACCTGGTGTTCGGCTCTCACGCAGAGTTGCGCGCCATTGCCGAGGTGTATGCCATGAGCGGTTCTCAGGAGAAGTTCGTCAAGGACTTCGTGGCAGCATGGAACAAGGTCATGATGCTCGACCGATTCGACCTGAAGAAGTCGGAGTATGCTGCTGATACCAGCAGACCACGTCTATGAGCTTAAGCGGTTCATAGCGTATGTTTCCAATAGTCGAGAATGATCACATGAGTATATATTAGCATTGAAAAAGGTGTTTCCTAGGAGCGTCTAATTACAGAACTTCTCACAAACTTCATGTTGTAATCTCGTCATGCCTAGGGTTGAAATCGTCGCGCTTTCTGCAGGGCATCGTGATGATCCAGAACAATGACTTGGTAGTGCCAAACGAGTTGAAAGTAGTTTTCGTTACGCTTGGTCCCGTCGCGATCGCTTAACGTTCAATCACACAGGAAACCATAAGGATCGGCGGATGATCAATAGCGATCAAAGGAGAATGCTATCGTGATAAGAGTAGTCGCAATCACATTCAGCAGTGCAGTATCGTTGACGAGGTAGTGCCTCTAACAGTATGAAACAACCTTTCTGCCGTCCATCTGGAACAGGTGAGCGATCGAGCACGAATCGCGAACCGGTAGCGCCGTCCCAGAAAGGCTTCTCTGCTCACGTCCCACCATACCCCGTGCCTCCAAACATCAAGCCCTAGTCATGGCTCTCACGGAAAGCCAAGCAGACATTGACGCCAAAGTCCATTCGGCGAATCAGATCCCATCCCTTTCCACTCCCCCCGCACGTTGGACGGCCACCGTCAGATCCTCAAACATTCTGGAAAAACTCAGCCATCCTCTCGGCCCCATTCTCACTCAAAAACGTCTTCCTGTTGCGATCGGACTCTTCCGCCTTCTCCGCCGCCCGCGCCAACATGTCCTCCTCGAACACCCGTACTCGCGGGTCCAGCGCTGCCTGCCACGCCGCGGCATCCGCATCTTTACCCACCAGCCGATCCACCTCTGCCAGCGCGCGCGCTAGATCGAGCGCGTCCCACAGCGCGAGATTAACGCCCTCGCCGGCCCAAGGCGTCATGAGGTGTGCGGCATCGCCAATGAGTGTTATGCCTGTGCGATGGGGCCAGCGGTGGCCGACGGGTAGCATGTAGTATGGCTTTACATCAGCGTTGGCGCCGGGGTTGTCACGCGTCTCCTCGTCGCATGCCGTGGCGAGGAGATCCTGCAGTGCAGGCGCCCAGTTCGCGAATAGTGACTCGGAATTCAGCAACGTGTGTTTGACTTCAGCGGCGGTCTTGCGCTGGAGACCGACGGTTGTGGTCCATGCCTCGTCTGGCGTGCTTATGATAGCGTACAGCCGGATCGAGTCCTGCGGGCCGCGCTGTGTCATGAGTGCGTTGCAGTGGCCCAGGACGGACATCGTGCCTGTGCCGCAGAGGGCGGAAAGGTGCGGGTATGCAGTTGAGGCGTGGCGGATCGTGGCTATCAGCCACTGCGCGCCGCTGTAGATCGGTGGAGCGGGCGATAGGAGCTTGCGGGTCCGGGACCAGGCGCCGTCTGCGCCGACGACAAAGTCGTGTACCACGGTGTCGTGCCCGTGGAAATCTATGGTGATCTCGGTGGCTCCTGTGGTGGGGTTGCGTTCGCTTCGGACGGCTTTGATCTTGTGGTTCCACTTGATGAGGTCGGAAGGCGTGTTCCCGATGAGCAATTTGGTGAGCGCGTTCCGTGATATCTCTGGCCGAGGCTCGAGCCCGCCTTCGTCGGTGTGTAAGACAACGCCCTCGGGATTGAGGACTCGCGCTGACTCGGAGCAGTCCCCTAAGGCTGCCTGGAAGCTCTCCCAGAGACCGCATTCGCGCATGGCTGTCAAGCCCGACTCCTCGTGGAGGTCTAACATTCCGGACGGTTTGGCGAGCTCCTCTTGTGTGGGTTTGGGTCGTAGCTCGTAGATGGTGGCGTGTATGCCGCGCTGATGTAGCAGTTGGCCGAGCGCTAGACCTGAGGGGCCGCCGCCGACGATGGCGATTCGGGGTCGGAAAGTGGGCATGTTGTGTGTGAGAACCACCCTTGTTGTTGGGTCTCTATGTGGTCAGGTGTATGTTGTGAATGAGGTGCGGTCTTCGTGTCTGGTACTTATTGACTTTACGTCTCACAGTGGTTCGATTTGGAGGACCTTGGTGACTGCCACCAGGCGTTCAGAGTGGGAGACATCGTGGTGTAATATACCTTATGGTACCTGATCATCGTGAGAACTTGCGACACAGTAGGATTCGGGAGGGCCTCGGGCTCGAAAATGAGTACACAATCAGACTCATATCGGCTTCTGCCTTGGAATACCTTAATACCACCAAGCTTTCTACTCTGCTGGGCTAGCAGTCCGTACCGCTTCGCTAACGTCTTAGGGCGCCACACCGTCAAGCTTTAGCGAGGATCGTCCCTGCATTGGCAAGGTTCGAAGGTGCCCATGCATGATGGTCGGCTGATGCACGAAGCCGCTCGGGTTATAGTAAACACCGATTGGAGCTAATTTCGGGCAGCAAGCTCACCGAAGATGCAGTGCGCCTTCGATCGGGGTTGAAAGTGACATGAGATCTCTTTCTTCACACCGAGCACGAGACATGATTGGGACATTGACGTGGGCTTTGATTGGTGAAAATGGCAGGCACATAGGCAGAGGGAATACTGACTACAGGAGGGCATGGACATGCAGAAAACACAAGCGAAGAGAACAGCAAGAGATTGATTCCACTTAAGGTGCAAGATCGAGCACGAACGCTCAATTCTGTGCACCAAGCAAAGATCATGCTACGAGAAGGATATGTAACTTCGGCGCGAGCTCAGTCGTCAGTCGAAATCCACGTCCTCTACCTTATATGGCGCTGTCAACAGAGCTCGGAAGTAGGACTTATTCAACTGATCGACATCGACGGCTGGAATGCCTCCGAATTGTGAAACGAAGGCGTTACATCGCTTGCGGTCCTTGAATTGTAAACCGTTGTCATCGAGATCTTGGATGGCAAACACAACTTTCTGCAGACCGTAAGCACGCCAATCGTCAGTCAAACCCTGGCCAACTTTGCCAAACAGAGCTTCTCTGAATATTTCAGAGACTACTTCGGCAGGGTGGCCATGGTCACAGCCAAAAGCGTTCAAGATCAGCGTATGTACATTCTTTTTCACCGCAGTCTGTAGAATGTAGCGGATCTTGTTTCTCATAGCCCGCTTGACTAACGGATCCTTGTATAGATAGGTCTTGACACCATTCACATCCATGCTGGTGACTTCAGGACGCTCGATAAGCGCACATGAGATGAAGTCGACAAAGAATCGCAAATTCGGTGGTAGTCCATGACCTTCGGCAGGCGCGAGCTGGAAGGCCTGTACAGAGGGGGGGTACAAGATCGTATCTGGAAAGAGTCTCGGCACGTACCACGATTTCTTGAGCGTTGCGCTCATTGTGGTACGCGTGAGGAGGCTCGATTCAGTGCTTGAGTCGCCTCTGAGCCATTTAGCAACAGGGTGTTTAATGCCAGCAGCATTGACAACACACAGGTTATTCCCAACCTGCCTGAAAGTGAACGCTGCTTCGAGATCGTCACACGGCACTATGTGCACGTAGGCCTTGTTCTCGAACGACACCCTCGGTGTAGCCGGTGGCCAAGTGATTTGGTTGCCGGAGATGTTTTCGCCAAGTTTCAACCCGTCTGCAGCTTGTTGATCAACCTGCAAGATTGAATTGACCTGTCCCTGGACCTTTTTGTGATATGCCGCTCGACTGCTCTGATCACTAGCCTGCCACGGAGGGGGCGTCGTGATCTTGCAGGAGGGCTTGGTGGCCGAATCATCCCATATTTTGACTTTATACATTTGGGTACGTCAAAGGAGATGATTCGGCCTTCTCGCCTGGGGCGTCAAGAGGTCTGTGTACTTCCTGGGATGTTGTTAGAGCGTGTTCGTCATAAACTCTGGGCGAACTTACTGGTTCTGTCGATACACAAGCAGCATCGTCGCAACCACACACAGCCTGCAAGATGCAGCCAGGGTCGACGTCTTTGTTGGTGGTGGTGAGCCACAAATTGGGGGGCACGAAAGCCTTTTGATTTGACTTGATGAAAGTCTGTAAGCCAATCATTCTTGAATAGTTGCAGTCTTCCATGGAGGAGAAAAGAATAGACGACGGACTGGCCAGCATTTGCAGGTAACAACAATGCCTGCGCAAGCCTTGGCGCCAAGCACTTCCGACACCAGTTCAGGCATCACCAGCCTTCTTTGTCTACAGTGGTAGGTTAGCCTCAGAGGTGCAGACAGAAGTGATGTGAATAGCAACTGATTGTCCAGGACGAATGGTGGACATTCTACACTACAATGTTATGCTTTCACCGTTGAAGCTAGTGCAGACTATGAAGGCCAGCATCAGATACGCCTTCCTCCACTTTGATATTGACGCGGCAAGCACACTTGAAGGTAGCTGACAAGTATCTGTTGCAAAAATGCTGCACCAGAATTCGTTTCAGGCAAACTCGGGCTAAAAACTACTGATTGCAAAATGGCCTGACACGGCGCGGACCGGACTCCATCGCGGGCTTTTTGACAAGGTTTAACTTCGTGACAACCGCCATCATCCCGGCTGACCTGGGCTATGTGGATCGGCAACGCAAATCAGGCAAACACTAAGGCTTGGCGCGAGTCCACAACAAAGCCTATCACTGTGCGTGACCTTAGTAGTTCTTTTTCTCTCTCCATCTTCGAGCAAAGGTCGTGATCAGCATTCCTTGCTGATCAACTTCGATACCAATGCTCAGGATGTCATAGACTTTGTGTCACCCAAGTCAAGAAATGTCGAGGTTGCGGAGGTGATACCTTCGAAGTGACTCGCATTTCTCAGACGCCCACCCAAAAGACCCAACCACGTCGTGGTCCGCCATCAGGCAGCTTGACTAGCGGTAAGCAAGTCAACATAGCTGTCCAGGATGGTGGGGCACAAGGTGTGAAGCGCAAGGCTTCGGCTCATGCTGAAGGGGACACTGGAAGGGCTCGCGATCGAGGCCAACAGCAGTTGCCCCCAAAGAGGCAAGTGTTCGATCTTGCAGGTCACCAAAAAAGCCTACTGGCCTTGAGGGACTCTGTTCACAATCCAGACAGACGAATCGACGAAGAGCTATCTCCAGTCGAAGAAAGAATCTGTCAAAAGGAGGAAGAACAAGAACAAACC